>JBBCBC010000001.1:29767049-30000495 GCA_037126765.1 Stenogyne calaminthoides | reverse complement strand
ACTCTCTTTGGCTCTGTAGCATCGTTGCTATCTTCTCATTTTTCGCTTTTCACTTCGCTTTTGATAATGAGGGAAGAACTTGTATTTATAGTGTGGATTTGAATATTCTGGATTGGAGAATCTCATTTCAAATCCATCTATTCTCTGTAAGCTCTGCTTGACTTTTTCTAATTTGGTTGTCTTCCTCTCGTTGGTCCACGTCAATTTGGATTCCAGCGGTATATTCCTCGACTTGATTGCCTCGGAACATTCGGGATATCTTGAGCATTGGTATATTCTTTGAGTCTTGATAATCTCTGAGTCTTGAGGTTTTTCTACGAGCCTTGAGGTTTCTCTAAGCCTTGAGTTTCTCACGAGCCTTGAGTTTCTTGATTTCTAACACATTCTATATCTGCCGAGCTATACGGTGCGAGATATTATTCTGAACACTTCTAAAACTGAATCCAGACTCATCTATCAAGATTATCCTGAACATGTCATACTCAGGGGTTTTGGGATCTAATCAAAATCCTCTTTATTAAATTCATCTCCCAACAAAAACTATTATTATTTAAAAAAATAATATATTTTAAATAATTATAATTCTTTTGCATAACAATAATAGTTGTTATGCATAACAATGATAATTTTTGTACATACTTGGTGATATTAAATATATATTTTAAAATCACAACATTAATATATTTGCTCGTTAACGCCCTCGTTAGTAAAAATGACTCTGAAATCCCTCGTTAGTGCCAAGTGTTATCAAAATCCTTTTAAAGCCCTTATTATTAAGGAAGACTTTTATAGCCCTCGTTAACGCTCCCGTTAAATGATATTTTATTTGTAAGAATAGTGCATATACACAACAATGACACTCGAAAAAAAGAGTGCATGTGAATTCGGACTCACAGGAGACCTACTCAACAAGGAGCCAGTAAAGTATAATAATCTTAAGGCGTCGAGCATAGACCATATCATTCAATGCACCTTTCGAACTTCGGATGATGGACATAATAAAATAAATCTAAAATTTGATCACACATAAAAACATCTGAGTAATTATATTTATAAATCATTACATGCACAAAATATTTTGATAGAATATTTAGGTGAATAATTTATATATCTCACATATTTATTAAAAATAAAATAATTAAACTAAATATAATTATTATTTGGGTGTGGGAAACTGAAAAATTAAACTAATTTTATATTTTTAGGGGAAAACTATTAAAGTGGGAAACCAAAACATTGTGGGAAGAAAAAAAAAATTAAAATTTAAGCCTTATATGCACTAGTACATTATGCACTTCATAGTACATTTTAAATCATGCAATTCATTTTTTATTGAAATACTATACAACTTGTTTTACACTTAATCGTCTTGTTGTTAATATGAAAAATAAGTTTCATAGTCGATCTAAACAAATTACATATTTAAAAGGCAACAAATTATATAATTTTAAAATATATTATGGAGTGAGCAGTGCTTTTGGTGTGTCTGAAAAACCTTCTCAAAAATTTAAACCCGACAAATTCATATTTTTTAGGCGGAAGTTATTAAAGTGGGAAACAAAAAATTGTGGGAAACAAAAATATTTAAACTAATTTCAATCATTCAATCGCCCTTAATTAAAGTAATTAGATTTTAAAACCAAATAAACTTTAATGAGATATGACCCTCGTCCTCTCTCAAGCACTAGCCTTGCCCTTGGTGGAAGTACATCGCACAAAAGGTATCTCATTTTCATCTCGCCCCGTTTCATAATTTTCAACTAAAAATTCAAATTAGGGATTTGCATAATCACCCGGCACCGTGAAACTGCATCGATCGTGCATAGCATTCCTCGTGATAAGCCTTTCTCACCGTTGTTGCCATCTTCGTTTCATATTTCCTTTGTGGCGTCCCTACTTAAGCTCTCGCCCGCAGTGTAGAAATTGAAGGTATTTAGAAACAATTTCAATAATTAGTTGTGATCAATACAATTTTATGTTTCCTTGAATTATGTTTCTTGGATTTGGGTTAAATTTCTTAATTTCATGAATGTTGGGGTAGACTGGGATGTGGGCTTAATTAAGATGTGGGTATAATTGCTTATCAATTTCATAGGTTTTGATATTTAGTTGATGAGAGGAGAAAATAATATGTCCCCATGTTAGTTAAAAACTGACTTTTGAAATGCATGTTTGATTTTGATTTTACTTTCACTATCTAAGTTGTTTCTCTCTAGTTTTTTAAATGCCAACGAGTTTGTATGTTGGTGTTAGCTAAAATGAATGGAAAATGAAATTTTATTGTTGTTCAAAGTTGGCGTACTTGTATAAACATAGTAGACTTAATTGATAATGTAGTTTATTATTTAATTTTCAATAACAACACACCTCTGATATTGGCGTCTATTAATAATTTTCTCAAAAGTCGATTCTATTATCTTTAACATTATTTTTTTTTCCAATTACTCTACAATATTAAGATGAGAACTTTGATCTTACATTCCAATAACGAATTCGTTCATGTGAAGCTCTTCATAATAACAAAAATTAACTAAGAATGAAATGGATTAAAATAAATAAAATATAAGTTGGTTATGTTCATTGCATTGAACATATACCTAACATGAAAATAACATGGTTAAACTTAAACATCATCAAATAAATAACTACTTGGCCTCCATGGGCGTGATCGGTATGCTTGAGATGGATATATGTGCATATTCACATATCATTTAGATTCAGGAGTTCATGGTGTTAATTAGAAATTTTTCTAATTTGTAATTATTTTCTATTTTTATATCACATTAATAAATTATTATGTGTCACAAAGGCAAAAATAGAAAGGAAAATTATTATGTGTCTTTTGGGGTTCTAGATTTTGTATTAGTCCTATCTGATAGGATAACTTGGAAACTTTTGATGCGGTGGATTCTTTGGTTGTAACAAGTGTAAGATCTGAAGATAACCTATGTCAACAATCCCCTAAGTTTGCATTTGTTGTCTTGGAAGTTTCCATTCTTAAAAGTCGGTGACTAGTTAACTCTTTGCAATCAACTAAGTTTGTTGATTATTTCTCATGTGCTAAGGGGTTTATTAAATGCATTCTTTGCAGATATTTGAAAGATTGACCTCTTTGCTAATATTTTTGATATTTCAGAATATCTTTATGTTGAAGTTAATTAATTTTAAATTGGGATGAGGATCACATTTACTTTGAACAAGTTTTCATCATCATCTTAGAAACCTAATAACGGTTGTCAAGTCACGAGACAACTTTTTGTCGATATATTGCCTCTTCTTTCTATTTTCATATTTCTTAATAAATCCTTAAACTCCATTTTAGTATAAGTCTTGTGCAGAACTCTGATGTTGCAAAAATTTTGTACTTCATAGAGTAAATCATTGTGGTTCCACTTATATTTAGTAGGCTTTGAATTCTTCTTCATGTTCGGGTAATCCATTGCATTTATGAACACACTAATGGCTTTTATGAGGGAGAAAGGGATTGACATATAATTAAGGTTAGCTTCTATTTTTTATGTTTATTAATTGTATACACTTAATATACACTTTCATTATTTCTTATTAAAAAAAAAAGGACGGAGGAGTATCATATATACACCTCTTACGAACTGTTGGGTGGAATCTTTCGATTACTAAAATCTAGTTGAAAGTTGACATCAATGGGATCACACAATCACCTCTGATGTCTCTGTTGCCTTTTTTAAATCAACCATACCATCTTCTGCATGTTTCATTAGATTAATGAACTTCTTTGTTAGGAGGCCTGAAGGGGGAAAATGTCTCTGCTACCTTTTTTTAAGTGCGATTAGGTCTTGTGAATCTTTGCAATTGCTGATTTTTTGGAGCATTACAAGCTCTTGATTTGATTCAAACATAAATGTGGATATGTGTGTGATACAATTTATATTTTAGCCAAGATATACATGTATTGCGTGTATATAGATAGTGGTAATCTTGTACTTTGTATATTTCTTTACCAAATTGTACTAGTATTGTGTGTTAAGTAAAAGATTGCGGCATTTTAGTTAAGTGGATGTAATGATTAACGAAGTTAGTGTAATTTTGTTATACTCAATCTTACATTTTGATTATGTGAAGGAATTCTTGTGAGATCTGAGATTTAGTATAATTTGAAATTGTTTCATGCTTGTGTGTAAAGCTATGGCGTTCTGTGTTAACTTGAGTGAAATTTGGGGTGATGGTTTTGATTTTTGTGAACAATTATGTATTTTGTTTTATTTTTCCTTTTAATTTATGGATTCATCAACTGCTTGGGATGCTTGTTTAACTCATCTAGTCAATTATGGTGATTGTGATACTTTGATTATCTAATATTCTTTTTTACGATCTTAGATCTTGTGTGTCGGTGAAGTTCCATATTTAGCATATACCTTGAGGGTTTTTCTAATAGTGATCCTTCACGGTGAAGTGAAAATATAGTGTTATTTTTTGGGCGTTTTGTTTTTGGTTTAATTGTTTGTGTTGTTTTTCTTCTTGTTGGGGAAACCGTTTGTCGTGTAGATTCTGTTTGCAAGCATGATTTTCACCTTCAATGCATTCTTGAATGGTATGTGTATTTGTGCATTTAAAGTTTAAATTATCGTTTTCTTGATACTTTTCTGAGAGACATGCTTTCTTATAAATTCATCGATATGATATATTTTTTATAGGTGATATTTACATAGGGAAGATTTCATCATCCTCGTTTAAAGTGCAAAAAAAGGAATAATGGCATGGAAATTAGTTTTGGAGACATATAAGACATTGGTTTTTAGTTTATTGTTTCATGTAGTATTGATAACAAAAGATTGTTGATTGGTTTCTAATTGTTTGAAGGAGTTTTTTTGTTAATGCAAATTAATTTTTTATCTTTAATTAATTTAGTTTTTATTTTAATATTTATTATTTAGTATTATTCTTGATTTAATATATATAAAAATTCAAATAAATTGATAATAAAAGTAATTATTTCACGATGAAATAAATCGTCACAATATGTATCATTTTATGCGAAATAATAGTCACGGTATGTTAACTAATCATGACGATATATGTTGTTACTATATCAATTTCTTTAGTGATGATTATCATCATAAATCCTTTGAATAATATTTTTTATAACAAAAATATTTTGTCACCATTTTACATCTTTTAACGACGGCGAATATTTTTGTCACTAAAGTCCGATTTTTGTGACAAAATTTAGTTATCATTATATCTATATATATAACCCGATCATTTTTTTCGTCATTTTTTTGCAATTCTTTCATGGTAGAAAATGTCAAATATGACGAACAATATATTGTCACCAAATCCCGAACTTTTAGTGATGATTATTATTTTTAAATCACTAAATAATACATTATAGTGACAAAAATAATTCGTCATAATTTCCACATCATTTTTGCGACAATAAAAATTTTGTCACTAAATCATACTATTTAGTGACAAATTTCGCCGTCATTTATATGTACACATATAATGACGATCAACATTTAAATCACCGAATAACAACTCTTTCTTGGCGAATATAGAAAATGTGGTGAAATAACCAAGCTAATTGTGACAAAATTAGCGTCGCTAAAGTAACTTTTTTTGTGATAATTATTTATATAAATCACGTAAAATTGAACTTTGGTGTGAAGCGTCATATTAAGTGGCGATTTTTTTTATGCCTAAAGTGACAATTTATGCGTCACAATAGATGGAAATATATAGGGGCGATGACCTTTTTCGTCATCAAATGATGCCCTTTTCATGGCCAATTAATATAGCATCACATTTTTCATAATACCACGCACATTAAATAGCGATCTATGCCACAAAAAATTAAGTCACAAATTATCAATTGTGACGAAAAATGATATATCGATGTGAATTTTTTTAAATCGCGATTTCTCAATTTCTGTAGTGATAAAAGACTTGGGGTCTTTGAAATATTTTTAGGGGAATCGAAGTTCTTGGCGTTCATGAAAGGGATTATCTTTGAGTCAGCGTAAATATACTCTTGACATATTGAAGGATTGTGGTTTACAAAGGGTATCGTCCTAGCCCATTCCCAATGGGCGGAATGCTCATTATGATCTTGATGAAAATGGGCCAATTGTAGATATGCTTCAATATCGGCGCTTAGTTGGTCGTCTTCTTTACCTACCTGTGGCGAGGCCCGATATACAATATCTTCTGACGTCTTGAGCGATTTGTTTCATCACCACGTCGATCCCACATGGATCTTTGCATTAAGGGTTCTGCGCTATCTCAAAACGCAATTTGGACAAAGGATATACCTCGGCCAATGGAGAATTGTCCTTAGGCGCATTGCGACTTCAGTTAGGGGTGGATGCCCTATGACCGCCCGCTCTAGAACAGGGTACTTTGTCTCACTCGGAGGAGGCGCCCATTTCTTGGAGAACCAAAAACAAACTGTAGTCTCCCGATCGTCTGCGAGAGGTTGAATATCGAGCAATGGCAACAGCGGGTTAGTGAAGTCTTGTGGCTAAGTTGGTTGATGGTCGATCTGGGTGCTCAACAAGCGCAGCTTGACCAACTCACTTTTTGTGACAATCGGGCCGCTAGACACATCGCGAATAACCCGAGTTTTTCATGAGCGTACAAAGCATGTTGAGATGGATTGCTATTTTGTTTGAGAGGCGAGTTGAGTCTAAAGAGATCGAGCCTCGAAAAAGTCTCCACCACCGAGCAAGTAGCAGACATTTTTACCAAAGGCACTTGGGTCCGATGAACTTCAATATCTTATTGGCAAGTTGGGGGTTGGGACCTTCACCTTCAACGAGGGAAGTGTTGGAATGATTATCCGTTCAGTAGGCTAGAATATTCTTTAATATTTGTTTGATATGATTTATGTATTTATGGTAAACATCATTAGCATAGGTGGCAGATTTCTTAGTCTACAATTTTCCTCCTTGATTGGTGTAATTATTTTTGTACATATATTGGGATTACGTCCCTTTCTCAGTAGAATAGAAACATATTCCCAATTCTCCTCCTCTGTGCTAATTCGATTTTATCATCCCATGACCGTCAGCAAGCAGGCCGTGGAGGAATGGGTCGCGCCGCACCGGATCCCCACCTTCTATTCACGAATCAGTCGACGAAACGTTGTCTATGCATAACCCTTTTGCACACAACGATTTCGTGATTCGCGATCGAGGAACCATCGGTGGGGAATTGGGTATAAGTTGGAGATACCTGAGTTCGCGGGCTCGATGGAGCCTTCTGATTTCCTGGACTGGATCACCAACGTGGAGGACGTTCTGGAATACAAGAACATCCCTGATTTACGTCGTGTAGGGCTGGTGGCGACACGCCTTCGCGGGACTCGTGACCGAGTGGGTAAAGGAAAGATCTCTGATTTGGATCGAAATTCAATAAGATGGAGAAGGAGTTTCTTCCGTATAATTACTCACGCACTTTGCTCCTCCGCCGTCAGGGTTTACGGCAAGGGTCAATTCTGTGGACGACTATTCGGAGGAATTTTATTCGCTGATTTCCCGCGTTGATTTGCGAGAATCCGAGGAGCAATTGGTTACTCGTTACATAAGTGGTGTGCGCATTAATTTCCAGGGCACCCTCTCCTTGTTTGCCCCTGTTGATTTGTCGGAAGCACATCAACGTGCTTTGCTACTTGAAAACAGTTCGCCCGCAAACGTCCGACGTTTTTCGTGCAACTGGTCAGACATCCGCGCCATCAGGCGCTGCTGCACCTTCAGCCGCGCGCTCAACAACCCCGTTGCCAGCGCCAACTCCGCCGCTCCACCCCGGGCCTACGGTGTTTCGGTTTGTGGCGAGCCTGGCCATCGCCAGTCAGCATGTCGAAGGGCAGTAGTTCTAAGCTTTTCTGACTGACGACAGTGGCGATGTTTCTTATGATACACCACCGTTGTGGGACACGGACCCTTCCGAAGAGGTTCTTGAGGAGCATGTCTCGGGTGACACCGGCCCGATGCTCGTGGTACGCCGTACTTATTTGACTCCCCCTGCGGAGGTTGCCTCTTCTCAGCGCCACCAAATTTTTAAGTCCTCGTGCACCATCCTGGGCAAAGTTTGCAAGTTCATCATTGACTCCGGGGCTTGTGAAAATGTGATCTCAATAGTTACTGTGGTCAAGCTAGCTCTCACTACAGAGCCTCATCCGAAACCCTACTCTCTTGCATGGCTTCAGAAAGGTATTACATTTTTGGTAAATCATCGTGTCTTCATTAATTTTTCGATTGGAAATAAATATGTGGACTCTATTTGGTGTGATGTTGTGCCTATGGAAGCATGTCATTTATTATTGGGTCATCCTTGGCAATTTGATCGTTCGGTCATGCATGATGGCCGCTTAAACACTACAGTTTTTTTTCTTTTTAATGGGGTTCGTATTTTTGTTGCATAGTAATCCCACCACCCCCTCCTGCCCGTGATAATGTGATGCTATTGAAATGCCGTGCTTTTGAATGTGAATTGCGCGAATCAGATGTTGTTCTTTTGATATTGCATTGTGATCTTGAGGAAAGGTATTTATCCCCCACAGTGCTACCTCTCTTGACCGATGATAAGTCCAAAATATGCATAACTTTTATGAGTTATAATTGTCTAATTTGCTTGAGTTATAGTACTTAAATTGCATATTTTGCCTTATTTTGTATTTCCGAACTTGTACTGTCGTTGTTTGGATTTTGCTGATTTGGGCTGGTTTAGACATATTTGAATTTACAATAAAGATTCAAGAAGATTTGGCAAGATATTGGATTTGGGTGCGTGAAGACATGGGTTCGATGGTGTCACTAAACACTGTCGGTGTTGCTGAACCTTGCTGCTTGCTGACCAAGTTTCGGCCAATATATATTATTTTCGATCCAGCTTTAAAAGCCCAGCCCATCAAGATACTCTATATAAATAGTCTTCTTTAGGTTATTGGGGGAGACCATGCGTGATTAGAGAGAGAATACCGCCGTAAAACTCTTGTTTTTCATTCTTTTCTTATTTTCTAACCTTTAAGTTTGCTTATGGAAGCCCTGCATGGCTAAACTCTTTTATCTTGGTTGAAGCGATAGAAACCTTGGAGTTAAGCGCTGTGAGATCGAATTGATTTTATTTATTTCAGTTTATTTTTCTGGATATTAATTAGTTTGTGTGCATATTTATTTGATTGTTTGTTTAGTTCATAGCTTTGATCACCTATTGTTGCATGTAATTTATTGCTTGATTGATGTTTGAATCGGATTAGATCGAATATTGATTATTAGAAGCAACTAAGTGGGATAATTATGCGGATTATCGTTGTCACTCTTAGGCGAAATAATTAGGCAAGATAATAATTAGCGGATTAGTTATTTATTACTTGGATTGTCTATCTCTATTCTTGAATGCTATTGCTAGATAATTTTTTTGCGATGTTGGGAATCGTTTTAGTAATAAGGGTTGCATAGATGGATTTAGTTTGTGCAACTAAAATAGGAGATATGAATATTTAAATTCTTGCGACAATTATTTAGAAATTTAAATTGTTATCTTTGCATCAAGGATCAGCTACTCCAATGTGAAAATCGACTCAACCAAGGTTTTCTCTACTAGTTCGTTCATCTTATATTATTTTGCATTTTAATTTTCGTTTATTAGATTACTTAGAAAAACCTCATCCAACTCCCCATCCTTTTAAATCACATTGTTTAGATATAAAATTATATTCTCCATGTGGGATTCGACTCTTAGTTCCGTTACTACGTAGTTATTAGAGGTTTAATTTGGGTGTCTACGACAACACGACCAAATTTTGGCGCCGTTGCCGGGGATCGAACCCGGGTCACCCGCGTGACAGGCGGGAATACTTACCACTATACTACAACGACGGCTAAACCCGCTAGTCATGGAAGTTGTGAAAGAGGAAGTACTGAAATTACTTGAAGTCGGGATAATCTACGCTATTTGGGATAGTGGTTGGGTTAGTCCAGTCAGGTGGTGCCAAAAAGACTGGGATAACTGTTGTGAAGAATAAAAACAATGAATTGATCCCTACCCGAATTCAGAACGGTTGGAGAGTTTGTATAGATTATAAGGAAATTAAACTCCGTAACCCGCAAGGACCACTTTCCTCTGCCTTTTATCGATCAAATGTTAGAGCGCTTAGCTGGCCACACTTACTTTTGTTTCCTTGATGGTTACTCAGGTTATTTCCAGATAGCGATCGCTCCTGAAAGATCAAAGAAGGCAACTTTCACATGCCCGTTTGGAACCTTTTGCGTACCCTCGCATGCCCTTCGACCTTTGCAACGCTCCCGGAACTTTTCAACGATGCATGATGAGCATATTCTCCGATTACATTGAGAAATTCATTGAGGTCTTTATGGATGATTTCACAGTGCAGAGACACTTTTGAAAGTTGCTTGCAGAATCTATCATTGGTTCTTAAGAAATGCATTGACACTAATCTAGTTCTAAATTCGGACAAATGTCATTTCATGGTAGAACAAGGGATTGTTTTGGGTCATGTAGTCTCATCTAGGGGAATCGAAGTGGATAGAGCAAAAATTGAGGTTATTGAGTCTTTGCCATATCCTACTTGTGTGCGTGACGTTCGCTCCTTTCTTAGACATGCAGGGTTTTATTGCAGCCTTTTATAAAAGGCTTCTCCAAGATGCGCAGCCTCTCTGCCAACTACTTCAAAAAAGAACTACTTCAAAAGGATGTAAGCTTTGATTTTTCTCCAGGTTGCAAAGAGGCATTTGATACGCTTAAAACAGCTCTGATAACAGCGCCAATTGTTCAACCGCCAAACTGGAACGAGCCATTCGAATTGATGTGCGATGCTAGCAACTTTGCAGTGGGTGCCGTTTTGAGTCAGAGAATTAAGAAGGCTTCTCATGTCATATATTATGCTTCCAGAACATTGAATGAAGCACAACAGAGTTATTCCACCACAGAAAATGAGCTATTAGCGATTGTTTTTGCTTTAGAAAAATTTCGATCCTATTTACTTGGTGCCAAAATTGTGGTTTTCACTGACCATGCAGCTCTTCGCTACTTGATGACGAAGAAAGAATCAAAACCACGCTGATCAGATGGATACTACTCCTGAGTGAATTTGACATAAGTAAAGGATCGAAAAGGAACTGAAAATGGTGTTGCTGATCATTTGAGTCGTCTAACTCATTTGTCGGACATAACCCTGTTGCAGGATGAGTTCCCTGATGAGCATCTACTTTCTGCAAACATTGGAATTCCATGGTATGCTAACATCGTTAATTATTTGGTTACTAATGATCTTCCACCTAATCTGTCCACAGCTCAGCGAGATAAGATCAAAAGCGACGCCAAATATTACGTTTGGGACGATCCATACTTACGGAAATATTGTGGTGATCAAGTCATACGACGATGTATCCCTGATAAAGAGATTTCTTCGGTCCTCTCTTTCTGTCACAACTACGCTTGCGGAGGTCATTTTGGACTAAAGAAAACTGCACGTAAAGTCCTAGAATGTGGACTTTTCTGGCCGACTCTATTTCGCGATGCATACACATTCTGCAAGTCGTGCGAAAATTGCCAAAAGTCAGGTAACATCCCCTATAGAAATGAGATGCCCCAAAACCCAATCCTATTTTGCGAAATCTTCGATGTTTGGGGCATCGATTTCATGGGCCCCTTCCCTATATCCTTCGGTTATATATATATATTGCTTGACTAGGACTGACGATTCTAAAGTGGTTTCAGATTTCATTAAGTCAAACAAATTTACTAGGTTCGAATTCCAAGGGCAATAATTAGCGATCGTGGGACACATTTCTGCAATAGAACAATTGAGGCACTGCTGAAGAAATATCATGTCACTCACAAAATTTCGACAGCCTATCACCCACAGATAAATGGACAGGCAGAGGTGTCGAACCGTGAGATTAAATCGATTCTTCAGAAAACAGTGAATCCGAATAGAAAAGACTGGAGTCTACGTCTGGATGATGCATTGTGGGCCTATAGAACTGCATATAAGACACCTATAGGCATGTCACCATATCGAATTATATTCGGGAAACCATGTCATCTTCAGTGGAGTTGGAACACAGAGCATATTGGGCCATTAGAAGTTCAACATGGACCTGGAAAAGAGCGGAGAGCACAGAAAATTACAATTGCAGGAGCTAGAGGAAATACTAAATGAAGCCTACGAAAGTGCAAGGATCTACAAGGGAAGACAAAAACTTTCCATCACAATTCTATTACCAGGAAGCAGTTCTTTGAGGGACAGAAAGTTCTCCTGTACCAGTCCGTCTTCTCCTTTTCCTGGAAAGCTAAGATCGAGATGGGAAGGACCTTTCGTGGTTACAAAAGTGTTTGCACACGGTGCAATTGAAATTCAGAATCCATCGACCTCCAAGGTGTTCAAAGTAAACGGCCACAGACTAAAACCGTTCTATGATGATTTTCAAGCAGAAGTTGGTGAAACAACAGTTCTAGAGATTGCTGAATACTCTGGCCAACCTTAGGCTCAGCACGTCGAGCCAACGTCGTTAAAATAAAGGCGCTGATTGGGAGGCAACCCAACATTTTATTTCTTGCACTTTCTTCTTTTTTTTATTTGTCTTGCTTTTGTTTGTTTCTTTTGAGTAACAGCGTTAATTCTCTCTTAAATGGCAGGCTGGAATGGATTATTTCTCTCAATTGCCAGTACACATATGGATGTTAAAGAATGAGTTTTTGAACCAACGCCAGGAGGCAGTGTTGAGCGACATGGCCATGTCACTGGGCGTTTTTTATGAATCGAGAAATTAAAAACAGAAGCGGATGTGAACCGGCCCAGCCCATTTACAAGTGCGGGACAGATTTAATTAGGGATTTCAGCCCTAATCCCTCTCATTTTCAATTCACACCCTCTCACATTCTCGCCCTAATTCTCCCCTCGGAAATCCATTCCATTCACATCCCCCGTCTCTTCCGGAGATAAATATGGTGACAACCCGCAATCGAGCAAGTCAGGCGAGTCATCCTCCGCCACCCGCTGTCCCGACAGAGCCGACCCCATCTCCTTCTGAAGGTGAGTTTGACTCCTATAATCCGCATTATATTATTTTTGGAAGTGTTGAACAGCGCACTCGGTATGAGATACTAGCTAACAGAGAGGTGGTGGGTACGTTGTATATGGATTCTGAAATTTTGAGTAGACTTGGCTTATTAGATGATGTGCAGCTTTTATTTGGGACTCAGAAGTGGGGGAAATTCATGGGAAACTGTTGGCCGACATATCCCAGTTTGACACTAGAATTTTTGAGTTCTTTGCAAGTCACATTCATGGAGAGTGTCACTGGAGGGGTGATTCAATTTCGTTTAGGGGAATGGATTTTCAATGGGGTCTGAGGCAATTTGATCGAGTTTTTTTGCTTTTTTTTTCACGTGGTCTACGCACTATGCCTGAGGGTTTAAACCTAACTCATTCTGAAAGTCCATTACTGTTACTGATGCAGACTATGAAGCTCGAGCGTCGAAGGCTCGGCTAATCGTAACCCCGTACTTCGATACGTCCAACGTGTATTGGCAGGAACTTTATTTGCTAGACAAGAAAGTCGTAATGTTGTTCGCCAATTAGAGCTGGAATTTCTGTGGGCTATGCTGAATAAGAAAAGATTATGTTCTAGTTTTTACTTGGTAACATACTTATCTGATGTAGCTAGAAAGTCTAAAGGTGCCATCGTTGTGGGAGGCTTGATCACAGCTATTGCGATAGAGTGCAAAATCAATTTGGAAGGGTACCAAGCAATCTCGGAAATCTTCAAAATAGATTTTCACGTACTGAGAATATGCAGATCCTAAGTCAGAGAGGTGCGGTTTATTACTGGAAGATTGCACCAGGCGTGGGTACCCGCTACCGAACCCACCTTACACCACCCCTTGGGTGGAAGAAAACTTGAAGATGCTACACAATCCACCCCCACCATGTGTAGAGCCCCTTCGTGCTCAGGAACACCGACACTCTGCCCCACAACCAGCTGTTGTACGTGACGACGAAGATGACCAGGACCTCCGCACAATTGTGTTGGAAATTCGAAGCGATGTGCAGGAAATCCTCAGATTGCTGCGTGCACCATCGTCCTTAGCCCGGTAATTTCTTTCTCAAAACAACATGTTTGTCCTTCCTTGTTTTGTTATGTATTTTCATTGGGGACAATGAAACATTTAAGTTTGGGGGGGGTTCATCTTTGTTGTTAAGTATTACTTGGTTTTGGTTGCATGCTTGAAAAGAAGAGTTAGTGAATTATTTTTTTGATATTTTGTGGATTGTAGAGATGTGGGTAATTTTGGAGATGAGTGATAAGATTTGGTGTACTTGAATCTTTTAGACGAAATGAGAAGGCCTATGTGTGTATAATATTTATAACTTTTGCATGGATTTTTATGGCTGAGAGACTTGACTAAGTTTATGTGTGCCTATGTGTCACGTGCCTCTGTGGTAATTCTTCAATTTCTCTATGTGATTGTGAACTGTCTTGGTTGTTGGTTGCTAAAAAAAAAAAAGGACAGTAACAGCTGCCCATCTCTAGGGGTCCTGAATATCAATAGTCGTGTATATGATGGACTAAAACCTATAGATGGAGTGAAAGCTGGCGTTCTCGAGAAAAAAAAAAAAAAAGAAAAAAAAAGAGGAGACTGCAACAGCTGCCCATCTCTAGGGTTTTGAGTTGATTTGATGGTGTCACGTGCCTCTGTGGAAATTCTTCAATTTCTCTATGTGATTGTGAACTGTCTTGGTTGTTGGTTGCTAAAAAAAAAAAAGACAGTAACAGCTGCCCATCTCTAGGGGTCCTGAATATCAATAGTCGTGTATATGATGGACTAAAACCTATAGATGGAGTGAAAGCTGGCGTTCTCAAGAAAAAAAAAAAGAAAAAAAGAGGAGACTGCAACAGCTGCCCACCTCTAGGGGTCCTGAATATCAATAGTCGTGTATATGATGGACTAAAACCTAGATGTGGAGTGGAGCTGTCGTTCTGGCAAAAGAAGAAGAAAGCTGAAAAAAAAAAGGAAAGGAAAAAGAAGTGGGATTGATTGAGTAGAGCCAATGACCAAGATCTAGTAACAAGAGGATAGAGGGAGAGGTGAGTTACGTTAAGGCGGTGAAATTAGTTGAGTCTACGATTTTCCATAGTCATGTGTAAACATGTCGTCTTTTGTGTTGTGAGTTTTCATGTGGAAGACCTATTATGTGATTATTTTGGCTTTTGAATTTCGGACATGAGGTTGTGAGTGCACTAGATTTTATTTGCTTGTTAAAGGAGTTCCTACAAATTTATGATCCTCTAGGAAACCAACTGCTCTGTTTTGTCTTGTTTAGTTGCTTGAGGACAAGCAATGGTTCAAGTTTGAGGGAATTTGATAAGTCCAAAATATGCATAACTTTTATGAGTTATGCCTTATTTTGTATTTCGAACTTGTATTATCGTTGTTTGGATTTTCTTGAATTTGGGTTGGTTTAGACATATTTGGATTTACAATAAAGATTCAAGAAGATTTGGCAAGATATTGGATTTGGGTGCGTGAAGACATGGGTTCGATGGTGTCACTAAACACTGCCGGTGTTGCTGAACCTTGCTGCTTGCTGACCAAGTTTCGGCCAATATATAATTTTTTCGATCCAGCTTTAAAAGCCCAGCCCATCAAGATACTCTATATAAATTGTCTTCTTTAGGTTATTAGGGGAGACCATGCGTGGTTAGAGAGAGAATACCGCCGTAAAACTCTTGTTTTTCATTCTTTTCTTATTTTCTAACCTTTAAGTTTGCTTATGAAAGCCCTGCGTGGCTAAACTCTTTTATCTTGGTTGAAGCGATCGAAACCTTGGAGTTAAACGTTGTGAGATCGAATTGATTTTATTTATTTCAGTTTATTTTTCTGGATATTAATTAGTTTGTGTGCATATTTATTTGATTGTTTGTTTAGTTCATAGCCTGATCAGCTATTGTTCTATGCATGCAATTTATTGCTTGATTGATGTTTGAATCGGATTAGATCGAATATTGATTATTAGAAACAACTAAGTGGGATAATTGTCTGGATTATGTGTTGTCACTCTTAGGCGAAATAATTAGGCAAGATAATAATTAACGGATTAGTTATTTATTACTTGGATTGTCGATCTCTATTCTTGAATGCTATTGCTAGATAATTCTGCACGATGTTGGGAATCATTTAGTAATAAGGGTTGCATAGATGGATTTAGTTCGTACAACTAAAATAGGAGATATGAATATTTAAATTCAACGACAATTATTTAGAAATTTAAATTGTTATCTTTGCATCAAGGATCAGCTACTCCAAGGTGAAAATCGACTCAACCAAGGTTTTCTCTACTAGTTTGTTCATCTTATATTATTTTGCGTTTTAATTTTCGTTTATTAGATTACTTAGAAAAACCTCATCCAACCCCCCATCCTTTTAAATCGCATTGTTTAGATATAAAATTATATTCTCCCTGTGGGATTCAACTTTTACTTCCGCTACTACGTAGTTATTAGTAAGGTTTAATTTGGGTGTCTACGACAGCACGACCAACCGAATTCGAGGATGTCTTTCCTTCTGAATTACCCGCAGCTTTGCCTCCACTTAGGGACATTCAACATCATATCAATTTCATGCCTGGGGAGTCCTTACCTAACCGTCCCTATTATAGAATGAGTCCGGCAGAGCATGAGGAATTGCGCAGACAAGTTGAAGATTTGTTGAAGCATGGTCAAATACGGGAAAGTTTGAGCCCTTGCGCCGTACTTGCCCTTCTTATTCTGAAGAAAGATGGCACGTGGCGTATGTGTGTTGATAGCCGAGCCATCAACAAGATAACTATTCGGTACAGATTTCCTATTTCGAGGTTGGACGATTTATTGGACCAGTTGAGTGGTGCCACTGTTTTCAGTAAGTTGGATCTCCGAAGTGGGTATCATCAGATCCGCATCCGCCTGGGAGATGAATGGAAAACTGCGTTCAAGACGAGGGAAGGGTTATTTGAATGGTTGGTCTTGCCATTCGGGCTATCTAATGCTCCTAGCATGTTCATGTGAGTCATGAATCAAGTGTTACGTTCTCTAATTGGTACCTGTGTGGTCGTTTACTTTGATGACATTTTGGTGTACAGTGTTTCAGTTGCTGAGCATCACGAGCATTTGCGAGCTGTCCTCCTTATTTTACGAGCTGAGAAGTTTTTTCCATCTCCTAAGAAATGTGCCTTCTTAGTGGATAGTGTTCTTTTCTTGGGTTATCGCATTTCCGCTATGGGGATTGGCATGGATGATCCGAGGTGGACGCTATCCGTTCTTGGCCTACACCTACCACTTTGACTGAGATTCATAGTTTTCATGGATTGGCGTCGTTCTATAGATGCTTTATTCATCACTTCAATACGATCATGGCTCCGGCTCCGGTTACGGACTGCATGCATCATAAAAGTTTCACGTGGACCCCGGAGGCAGACACCGCCTTCAAGCTAATTAAGGAGAAATTGTCCACTGCTCCTCTTTTGGTATTGCCGAACTTTGACGTCTCTTTTGAGCTCTCTTACGATGCATCTAAAGTGGGTATTGGGTTGTCCTTAGTCAATTGGGCCGGCCGATTGCATTTTTTTGTGAAAAGTTGAACGAGCCACGTAGTCTATACAATGCTTACGATGTAGAGTTCTACGCGGTGGTCCAGGCTGTTCGTTATTGGCGACACTATCTTTACCAAAGGGAGTTCATTTTGTTCATTGACCATGATGCTCTCAAGCACCTCAATTCCCAAGATTCGATTTCGACACGTCATGCATCCTGGGCTTCTTACTTGCAGCAATTCAATTTTGTTATTAAGCATCGCTCCGGGACATCGAACCGGGTTGCCGATGCCTTGAGTCACCGCCATGCACCTCCAGGTCACGGGCTTTGAAGTGATGAAAATGTTGAAAAATTTAATTGGATGTGTGTAGTCAAAGATGACTATGCAGACACTGACACGGTAAAGTCGAGGCAAGAGTTGGACTCTCTTTCCATAAGACGATATTGCCCCGTACTCAGGTGCAATACGGTATCATGGCAATCGCCCAACGACTTTAAAGCTTTCCGTGATTTAGGGAATGGAATGAAAAATATTCTGAAAAACATTTAAACAAACAAATTATTCTTCTTTTAAGATAACTTTTTTTCTCTCTCTCGCTACAACGAGAATTACCTCTAACTTCTCTCTACATTTTCTTAATTTTGAAACAATTGCTTCTATCAACTGGATTTAAAATAGTGAGTTGCGACTGCAGGATTCAGAATTTATATTATCATCCGGAGAAACTGAAAAGTCATCAAATTAGGGTTTCATATAGCCCAACCAAACAAAGTTGTCTTGCGGTATAACTAGTTTACATGAGATTGCTTTCGACCCGTTTAAAATTGGGACGATTAGCCCGGGCTAGCCCATCGATTGTCGGGATAGCCCTCCGACCCGCTTGTGTTAATATATATAATATGTATATATATAAATAGAAACTTAACATATTACAGATTAGGTTAGAAATTATTTCTGACGCACTCCGCAGTGCAGACGTCCACTTCCAGGCTTCCTGTTTTCATCGCCGCTCCGTTCTCCATCGCCACCGTTCTCCATCACAGTGTTCCGGTATACCGAAAATTCCGGTACGGTATGGCTAGGAGAAGATTTATAAGTAGTGGTGCTCTAACCACTTGAGTTACCGCTGCACTACGAATCGACGAACCAAACAATATTTTGAGCTCTCTCTGGAACACGAAAATGAGGGAAGAGACTAGAAAACTTCGACCTTAAATGATAAGATTCAATAATCAATTATTGAGTGAATGACCGAGAGTTAAATTGGTAATGATTGTGGAATGAGGAGGGTGTATTTATAGATTTCTAGGTATCGATTCGTGAATAGGTGCAATCTTTGAAATAACCCTTCACTTATTTCATACACCATTTCACTCATACCTCAGTGACTTTTCCATTCACCTCAAAAATTCAGCGAAGAAAACCCTTTATCTTTGCGGATGGGATTTTTGGTTCGATGGTTTGCCGCCTTGTTCTTAGGTATATGTGATGATTACATTATGGTGGTGGGTTTCTTGTTCAAGAAATTTCTTGTTGAGGTTATCTTGAAAAGTATGTTTTTACTTTGTATAAATTTGAATTTCTTATTTATTTTCTTTGAAATAAACTATTTATCACATGTTGCATTAAATATGAATGAATGTTATATATATTTCTTTGCATACCAGATTCGATAAAAGTCGATGCGTGTTCGTTGTAGTTAATTTGGTGATATAAGATCACGAAGATCAAATTTTGGTTTCTCGTGACTAAGTACAAATTCCAACAGAGATGAAATGAACAACCCGTCATGAAAGGTTGAAGTGTAAAGGCTCGAGTTTGGCTTGTCTTGACGAGGGATTACACTAGTGCGTTATGAATTTGAAAAGGACCTACGTGAGGATAAATTCTTGATCTTGAATATCTGAAATTAGACCTCGGTGGTTCGTTATTTCTTAATCTTAATCTTAAATATGATCGTGTGGAATTAATAAATATTGCTTTGACTTATGATGGAATCAATAATAAATATCTTGATATTATTAATTACATGATGACTTATTTATGATGGAAAAGAATCCTTGGTGGGCTCGAATCTTTATCATGCGAATCTTCTTGGAAATTTATTTAGGTATGGATAATAATGTTGAGTTGATTGCTAATATTTTAATATAAAATGATTCGGCGGCTTAATTAATTAATGGACTAAGAATAATTTGTGAAATAATGGCCAAGAACCCGTAATTGTGAAGTCGTAATGTGGGTTAAGATGGATAGTTCAATATTAATTTTATAGTGGAGTAAATTAATATTAATGGGCTTGAATAATATTTTGGCTAAATATTAAAGTTTCATAGTCCATTGGAGGTCAATCTTAATTCTCTAAAAGGCCCCTCAAATAGCCCAATTAAAGTCAATTAATGAAAAGGAGAAAGAAAATATTTTTGCCTATTTTTCCTAATTATTTTTGAAAAATATGAGTAGGAGAGAAAAAGATTTTCTTGATTTTTGTTGGAAAAGATCTTATGGAATAAGTATTCTTGAGATACAAGTTTATCCCATAAATTCAAGAAAGGAAAAAGATCTTATTTCTTCCTATTTGATATGATATTTTAGAAAATAATGGACAAGAAAGGAGGAGGAAATTTTGTTGGGAGATATTTTGGGAAATAGAATATATTGGATATATTCTAGATTGTGTCTTGAGGAAGAAACAAGGAAATTTCTCAATGACCAAAAAAAGCCCTAATTTTAAGTCCCCACAGTCGATAAATAGGGGATGGATTTTTCATCCCCAATTGCGATTTCATGTGTTGGAAAAATTAGAAATCCACAAAGGTGGTGGCAAATATTTTATTTTCTCCTTTAAAATTAAAATCATTAGTTGATAATCCTCACCGGATTACGTTTGTGGGCGTGGGACATATTTGAGAAAGGCACTTTGGGTTGAACCATCGTCTCGGATTTGTTCTCTACAAAGTGCGTAATCTCGTAACTTCGTAGATTCGCGCGTCTTAGGATTTCGTGAATTGCATTATCGCGGCGTGATGCTTATTTGCTTATTAATTATTATGTTGAATTGGTTTAGGATTAATTCATGTTAGTAATTAATTAATTAATTTAAATATGTATTTAAATTCACCTCGAATAGATCAGGGCACCTAATTTCCCAACAAGCTGGTATCGAGTCTAGGTTTTGAGCTACGTATTTAAGTGTTATTTAAATTATGTTGGCCATTAAATTTTATTGAAAATTGGATAGTAAATTATTAGATCTGTTTTTTGCGGTATCGATTGTCATGGTATTTAATGTGTTTTAATTTTTCATACGTATGAATGGTTTTTAATTGACTCGTTGAATTTATTTTTTCGTGAGAAATCCAGTAGATTAGGCTATTTGATTTGTTCAATGTAATAGACTAGTCTAGATTAAGGTTTATTTATTTTTGTAAAATAAATTGCAACTTTGTCGAAGGCGAAAAGCGAGCGAAATTAAAATGGATCGAAGCCGTCTGTGAGGCGGCGTCATCTTGAAAATGAAAGGAGAGCCTGCTTGTGGGACATTATGTCGCGGAGGCGGAGCAGCGCCTTGGCGTCGGCGAGATCGTCCCCGGGGCCAGCGCCTGAGCGTGGGCGCTTCATTTGAAGGCGGCGTCAGCGGCGAGAGCGCGAAGCCTGTTGGCGCTGCGCTGGCGATGCCGTGAGACGGCGGCGGCAAAGGCGAAGACAGCGGCAAGCGGACCGCCCACCACCGCTGCCGAGCACCATCGTCGGCAGCAGCTGCGCTAAGCGCCGCGAGCTTAATTGCTCGGCAAGGGCGGCGCCGGGATGAGTGTGCATCATTTGCGACTTCTTGGCGTGGCATTTTCGAAAGAGTTCTTTCGAGGCGTTGAGTGGGAGAAATTCAAGATGGCGTTTCTTCAAAATCAAGCAAAAAAAATCAAACCATGATTGGATAATTTGTGCTTGATATATTTATTTTCTCTTTTCTTGATTTATTGTTGTATTTTCTTATGCTTTATTTAATTTTTTTAAATGTGTTTGCATGAGAATTGCTCAACGAAAAATCTCAAATTCAAAAATTACTAAGTATGTTTTAAATAATTAATTTGATTTTGAATCAAATTAATTTTGACCTCCATGATTTATTTATTTGTGAAATCTTTTGGAGAAATTCCCAGGGGGGCGAAAAAAAAAGCTTTCACATGAATAAATTCAAAAAAGGATGATTGTGAATTATTATTAGTGGCGACGATGACCCTCCCAAGAGGCTCGATCAAAACGGAGTAGTAATTCTGTATTTAATCATGGTTATTACTTTGGTACAAAATTGATATGCATATACTTCGCCAAAGTCCCTGTCAATTTTGTATTGGTCAAGTGGGAGCAATTATTAATTTTTTTAAAATTAAAGGTTTATGTATTCTTGTTTGTAACTGCTTGAATATGATTTAAATGATGACCCTCCCAAGAGGCTCATTTAAAAGCATTTTTGAGATGTTGGCGATCATGTTCATATTTTTTTAGCTTTCAATATGAATCATGTGATCGAATTATGTGATTTTCTTTGTGTTGATCAGGATATCGACACAAGATGTATATTTATTCGATTCGACATGTATGACCTTTTAATCCTTTGTTAATATACTTAAAAGTCAATACAATTGTATTGGAAACTATGTTGATTGGAAGCGAAAAACTATGATTGTCTAAGCACAAAAGCACAAGTGGGTTCTTAACACACCAAAACCGGATAACCCGGTGGAGTCAAAAATGTGGGGCTCGTCGGATCACCTTCGAGAGATGTTTTTTTGAAAATAGGTGGAGAAACCCGTGAGGATTATGTCCTCAAAATTGATGGCTCATCTGAGACAAACTTGAGGTTACAGGTGCGATTATGATCTAGAGACCCAAATCAATTTGGTACTCCACTCTGCTTAAAAGTTTTTGAGCATTTTGGCCTCATTGGTGATTTGTTGCAAGCTTTGGTCTCGGCGAGGAAGATTGATGGGGCACCAAACTCAAGTTTTTGACGGCAAATAGTGCATCTTCATCTTCTAGGCCGAGGGAAGGCAAAGAAGAAGAAAGGACCAAAATTCATAAGCAATCAAACTCATTTGTTGTCGAGGGCGATGGTAAGATTGTTGGGATATAACAACAAAGATGAGAAATCTTTGGTGGTGTCAAGAAAAAATCGAAAGGAAGTGTTTTAGCGCAAAAAGGACATTGGAGGTCAGCCTGTTCCAACCCCAAAAGGGTTGAAAAGAAAGGTAATTCTTAGCACTAGTTGTTGAAAATTGTTTAGCGGCGTATGCTACCCATTCGTGGGTAATGGATACGGGGTCCACTAATCATGTTTACTTCGCGGGTTCAGCGGACGACAACTTAGTGGAAGTGAGATCCTCATCATCTTTGGCGATACTACGAGAATGGCGGCTAAAAGCGATGGGAGGCGTCTGATTATCTTTTGAAGATAAGAGTTTAATTTTAAGAGATGTTCTTTATGTTCTATTTTTACTTAAAAACCTCATTTGTTTCAAAACAATTTGTTGATGGATATTACATTTTTGTTTTAAACATATTCTTTGTTATCGTAACGATGTGGTTATCTGTCATGGAACTTTACAGAACAATCTCTATATTATTAATGGTGCACATCACTCACAGAATGCATCTTATAACACATCTATTGTTTCGAGTAATAAAAGGAGGCGTTAGACTAATGTGAGCGAGACACTTCTTTGGCACCTAAGATTAGGTCATATTAATCAAAAAAGGATCAAGGTTGGTCAAGATGGTTCATTGGAGTCCCTCTGATTGAACTATTTTCGACTTTGCGAATCATGTTTGGAGGGTAAGATGACCAAAAGGGCATTGGACTAAAGGCGGCTTAGAGCTAAAGAATTGTTGGAAATCGTCCACTTAGATGTATGTGATGCGATGCAAATCAAAAGCAAGAGGTGGCTACGAGTATTTCATTCGTTTATCGATGATTACTCACGCATTTATGGATACATTTTCCTAATGAAGCATAAATCGAGACCTTTGATAAATTCAAAAAATTTAAGGCTCAGCGAGAGAATCATAAGGAAAAAAGTATCAAGTTTCTCGATCGTCGTGGGCGAATACCTCGATGATGAATTCTTGAACTACAGCCGGATGAAGGATTGCATCGAGTTATTTGCACCGGTACCCCCTCAACAAAATGGGGTTGCGAGCGAAAAAAACAAAACACTTCTAGAAATGGTAAGGTCGATGATGAGTTATCTTGGTTTGCCAAAATCGTTTTGGGGTTCGCCTTGCAAACAACGACTTATATTGAAGAACTTAGTGCCATCAAATCGGTTCCAAAAACCCTAGGGAATTGTGGGCGGGCACAAGCCCAACTTAGGACACACATGAGGATCTGGGGGTGTCCGGCATCGTGTTGGATAAGGAATTTGGGAAATTGGATGCATGTTAGGAATTAAGGTTGTTTATAGGGTACCCAGAAGGAGCGAAGAAATGCATGTTCTATGATCAGAAGATCAAAAATGTCGTGTCGATGCGCACTTTAGATTTTTGGAAGAAACTATATGAGCGATAAAAAGCCTAGAAGTGAGATTACCTTAGAAGAACTTGGGGGCCAACTTTGTTGCCAATTTGTACAAAACGACATACCAAGCGTCACACACTGCTAGGAACCTCATAGTAGTGGGAGGGTTGTCGGACAACGGCGATTCTTAGGGATAGGAGAGTCCTCGGACTTGATCTCGAGAAGAAGAATGAGATCCATGGTCCCTAGCTGAGGCGATCCGGGACAAAGATCGACATATTGGCAAACAACAATGGAAGGCGAGATGGGTTCAATGGATCACAATAAAGTGTGGGAGCTAGTCGAACCACTTAATGGGGTAAAACCCATTTTGATGCAAGTGGGTATACAAAGAAAAAAAGGGGCCGGACGGAAAGGTTGAAACCTTTAAAAGCAAGACTTCGTGGCGAAAAGGGTACACTTTCGAGAAAGAAGGGATCGACTATGAGGAAACTTTTTAGCCCGTAGCCATGCTCAAGTCCATCCAATTCTCTTGTCGATTATTCTTGCACCTAGATTTTGAGATCGGCAAATGGATGTCAAAACGACTTTCCTCGATGGAAGTCTTGGAGAGAAATCTATATCTGACAACAACCGAAGGCAATTGAAAAAAGCCAAAACATCTGGTTTGCAAGCTAAAAGAAGTCCATTTATGGGCTAAAAGCAAGCATCGTGCTTGGAATTAGTGTTTTGATCAAGTTATAAAATCATACGGTTTTGATCAAAACAACCGAAAATTAATGTGTATAAAAAGCGTGTGAGGCTGTTGGGAAATTAGGGGTGCCGGATCTATTAATTGAATTTAAATACATATTTAAATTAATCAATTAATTACTAACATGAATTAATCTAATTCAATTCAACATAATAATTAATGAACAAATAAACATCATGCGTACTGCGTATTTCCGTAAAACTTAAGCATCGGAATCTAGGAATTACTTAAATACTAAACCTCCGTAGAGACAACCCATTGAAGCGTTGGATCAACCCAAAGTGCCTTCTCAAATATGTCCACATCCACGAGCGTAATCCGATTGGGAGGATTATCTTGAAACGATTTTAATCTTAAAGAAAAAAAAAAAATTTTGGCTACCACCTTTGTGGATTTCTAATTTTTCCAACACATGGAATTGCACTAGGGGATGAAAAACTTTTATTTATAATACTAGAGGGGTTGAATTTTTTTTGCCCTAGGAATAAGATGGAAAAATCTTTTTCTTGATCTCGAAATCTTGAATATATCGAAAAAAAAAATTTCTCCATATTTAAAATATTCACAAAAATCCCGCCTCACAATATTAAGGGAATTTTTGAAAATTCAATTAGTTAGGAAAAGAAATAAGATCTTTGACTTTTCTTGAATTTATGGGATAATCTTGTATTCAAGAATACATATTTCCATAAAATCTTTCAAGAAAATCAAGAAAATCTTTTCTCTCTTCTACGATATTTTCGAAAATAATAGAGGAAAAATAGGTCAAAAATATTTTCTTCTCCTTTTCATTAATTGGACTTTAGTTTGGGCTATTTGAGGGGCCTTTAGGAGAATTAAGATTGGACCTCAATAAATTTATGAAGCTTTAATATTTAGCTAAAATATTATTCAAGCCCATTAATATTAATTTACTCCTTTATAAAATTAATATTGAACTATCCATCTTAACCCCATTACGACTTCACAATAATATGGCTCCGGTTATTATTTCCGCGTTTAAGATTATCTTAGTCCCTAATTAGTTAAGCCTTTGAGCAGACTTTATATTAATTAATATCTTTGTCCTTGGAGTAAAACTGACTCAACATTATTATCCATATCGGAAATAAATTTTCACTTGCAAGATTTGGTATGATAAAGATTACGAGCCCACCAAGGGGACAAATCAAGCAAAGCCGTGCTTGCTTGCAGCGATTCTCGTATTAAATCTTAGCAATCATCATGTAATTAATAATATTGCCCCGAATCAAGTGTCGAATCGCATTGATTCTCTTCCCGTCATAAGTAAAGCAATAGTTATTAATTTCACGATCTATTTAAGGAGCGAAGATTAAGAAATAACGAACCATTTGAGGTCTAATTCTTGTATATTGATCAGAAGAATTTATCCTCTGTAGGTCCTTTTTGATTTTGTCGGGGATGCACTAGTGTAATCCCTTGGTCAAACAAGTCAATCAAGAGCCTTACACTTCAACCTTTCATGATGGATTGTTCATTTTTCATCTGGGTTGTGAATTTGTACTTAGTCATGAGGCTGTTAATTTGATCTTACGTGATCGGTATCACCAAATTAACTAAAAGCGTAACAACGTCTTGACTTTATCGAGCGAATTATCAATAAATATATATAACATTCATTCATATTTAATGCAACATGTGATAAATAATTTATTTTAGTAAAATAAATAAGAAATTGATTTGGTTATACAAAGTAAAAGCATACTTTTCGATTATAACCCCAATAAGGCGCCTTGGTATTCTTGGTACTATCGTAAGCGACATTACGCTCGCCGGGAATGATGTAAAGATGTTGTCGGGGCGTAAAAACATATTTGTCAAAATAGTTTGATATGAAGGACTTGGGGAAAGCGGTCATCCTAGAGATCAAGATCACTTTCGAGATCGTGAAAATGATGATCGAGCTTTATGAAGTTTAAATACATAGAACAGTTTTGAAGCGATTTAGCATCAAGATTCGAAAGGTTTTGTACCTTTTCGGAACGGAATCCATCTATCAAGAAAATGTGTCCCCAAGACACAAAAGGAAATAGATGACATGAAGGGTGTTCTTTATGCTTTGGTGTAGGAAGCCTCATGTATGCAATGTTATTACCGAGGCCAGGATATCTACCTTACGTCGTAGGAAGGTGGCAAGATATCAAAAGTAACCACAGGAAAAGAGCATTGAATTTGCGGTTAGAACATTACGAAATATCGAAGAGGACACGGGACAGAATGTTAGTTTATCAATCGAGACGATCTAATCCCATCGGTTATCTGGACTCAGATTTCCAATCGGGCGTAGACTCGAGGAAAAAAGTCGACCTCGGGTAGTGTGTTTTGCATGGAGGGAGGAGCCATGACATGGAAGCGTTAAGCATAAATACATTACCGATTCTACCATGGAAGTCGAATATGTAGGCTAACTTGTGAAGCGGCAAAAAAAGCGGTATGGCTCAAGAACTTCTGGTGGACTTGGGCGTCATTAGGATTTGCCCGGCCCGATCGCGGTTTCTTGTGATAATGCCAAAGTAGTTGCAAATTCTCACGGGCAAGAGCCCACAAAGGCGATAAACACATAGAAAGAAAATACCATCTTATCGAGAAATCGTTAAGAGATGAGACATAAATTAGCAAAATGGCGTCAGAAGATAACTGGCGAGATCCGTTCACAAAGTGCGCCTCGAGACTATTCGAGAGACATGTGAAAGGAATGGGTGTCAAGGCGTTGTCAATCTGCTTTAAGTATAAGTGGAAGAAATATTATTAGGTTAGGTGTAGGGTGACATTAGATGTCACATAGAACCACAGACATGATGTAGTATACTTAAAAAGTGACTTTGAGTATAAGTGGGAGATTGTTGGGGTTATCTTTGAAAAGTATGCGTTTACTTTTGTATAACAATTGAATTTCTTATTTATTTTCTTGAAATAAACTATTTATCACATGTTGCATTAAATATGAATGAATGTTATATATATTTCTTTGCATGCGGATTCGATAAAAGTCGATCGTGTTACATTGTAAGAGAACAAGTTGAGGAGAACTCACGAAATCAGTAGATGATCAAGATCGGAATAGGAAATTTTGCGGAGGCAAGGCGGTCGAGATCAAATAAATTAAGATGAGTTAGGAGTTAAGCCCGATGGTGACAAAATCGAGAAGAAGAAAAGTTAAGCGGTGATCGGAAGAATCGAAGAGAGCTGATCGGATGACCCGGAAAAAAGATAAAATTTGGTCGGATGATCGGATTGCTGGGATCGGAAAGAAGGGTGCGGTCGAGGAAAAGAGGAGGTTGTTGATCGCCCTTGGGCGGATGGATTTATCGAGATCGGGCGTGTCGAGATCAAATAAGATGGATGATCTGACTAACGATGATCAAGGATGATCTTTATCTTGATCTAATCAAGTGGCCCGGTAATTATCGGAGAGGAAGAAACTTAAAACGGGAAGTCACGATCGGATGTCCTCGGAAGACCAAGATTTACGAATACAAGTCATCTGAAGTCATGTTATTCGAGAATCGATAATTCAAGATGATAAGATATCTGAGTCTTTAGGCCCACGAAGTCGGGATGTCTGAATCGGAAAATTTGAACTTCGTTAGCTTTGAGTGTTTATACTGATCGAACAAAGTATTTGAAGAAGTCTGCTTTGAATCAAGAATCTGAGTAAAAAGTATCACGAGACTCGGAAGAATCACGAAGACTCAAAAGAATCACGAAGACTCGAAAGAATCACGAAGACTCTTGGAAGATCTGAAGAATATAGCGAGTTAGATAAATTTGGCGTAAACCCAATGAGAGGAAGACAACCCGACTGAAAAAAGCTATAGAAATTACGAGAATAGTATGGATTTGAATGTGATTCTCTCCAGCGGTAACATTCAAATCAACCTTATAAATCTGAATCTTCCATCAAATTAAGTGTGGAGAATGTGGAAAAAAGATCTTTCTGAGCCAAAGAGCCGTATACTCGAAGCATTCCCACCATAGAGCACAAATATAGTAGATATACAAATACATCCATGAGTGTTACGAAACTCAATCTAAGCAACCCCGATATATCCTAAGATTAGAGATTTTCCAAACCTTAGCATAAAAAAAATTTAAACCATTTCTTTGGAAAATCTCAGCGTGGTTGGAGACATCAACCAAACCCAAACCCTATTGTTCGGTGGTTTGTGTGTGATTGTTGGAGTTGTAAAAAGTTAGTAAAAGGCTGCGGTTAGTCGACGAGAAAACTCTAGAGAAAAAGTGAGTAAAGCTTGTTTTTGAGGCGGTCGAGAAAGCTTGTAAGCGATATGGTGGAGGTGATAAGTCTGGATTTGAGTGAGAGCTCGTTAAATATCGTAAACAATCCGGTGGAGGAGATAAGTCCCGTTTGAAGGAATTTCCTAGGATAAGGGAGAGTGGATGTAGGAGCTTGAGTCTACGAACCACTATACTTTGATGTGTTCTTTATTGATTTATGTTCTTCTTTATCATATGCATTGATTATAAGCAAAACACATCACATAGATTTAAAAAAAAAAAAAAAAATTGGAATCACCATTCCTTCACCCCTGTTTTATATGCATTACATGATTTTTCCGCATTTCATGGGTTTTTCACCGAGACCAACAAGTGGTATCAGATAAGGAGTTCAAAAGATAACTTTTAATAATGATCACTGGTGATCTTTTAAACAAAAACACATTTCTTTAAAAATGCATATATTTTAATGTTTTTGGCGTCATTATCAAAAGGAAATTGTTGGGATATTTTAGTTTTGATAAATTATGCCAAAACATTATCAACTTGTGTTATTCAAGCTAACTTACAGATAACAAGTTGAGGGGGAACGAGAGAACAAGTTGAGGGGGAACTCACGAAATCAGAAATAGATGATCGAGATCATACGAGGCTCTGAGCCAGGCCGATCGAGATCAAATGTGTAAGATGAGTTCGGAGTTAAGCGATTAGGTGAGCAAAATCGGAAGAGAAGAAAAAGCAAAAGCCGGTGATCAGAAGAATCAGAAGTGACCTGATTAGATGACTAGAAAAGATAAGCTGATCAGATGATCGGAATAGGATCGAAGAAGAAGGTCTGCAAATCGAAGAGGAGGTTCTTGTCGGAAAGAGGCGGATGGGCGTGATCGAGATCGGGCGTGATCGAGATCATATAAGATGACATGGTCTAACTAACGATATCTTGACTGATGATATCTGATCGATCGGTGGTGATCGAGATCGGAGAAGAAATCGGGGAACGGAAGTCGCTGATCGATGTCCTCGAAGACAAGTTACGAGGACAAGTCAAAAAGTCATGTTCGAGAATCGAGGAACCCTCGCGATGATCGGATAGCTGAATCTTTAGTGACACGAGGTCGGGATATCGAAATCGGAATAAATTTGAACTTCGGTTAACTTTGAGTGTCGATTATACTGATCGAGACAAAGTCCATTGAAGAAGTCTATTTGAATCAAGAATCACGAGTAAAAAGTATCACGAGACTCGGAAGAATCACGAAGACTCAAAGAATCACGAAGACTCGGAAGATCTGAAGAATATAGTAGTTAGATTCGGTTGGCGTGGACGATGAGAGGAAGACAACCATTTGAAAAAAGCTGCGAAATTACGAGAATAGTATCGATTTGAATGTGATTCTCTCCAGCGGTAACATTCAAATCCACCTTATAAATACAAGATCTTCCATCAAATTAAGTGTGGAGAATGTGGAAAAAGATCTTTCTGAGCCAAGAGCCGTATACTCGAAGCATTCCCACCATAGAACACAAATGCGTAGATATACAAATACATCCATGAGTTATCTAAAACTCAATCTAAGCAACCCCGATATATCTAAGCTTAGAGAGATTTTTCCAACCTTAGCATAAAAAATTTAAACCATTATGCGGGAAAATCTCAACCTAGTTGGAACAACAACCAAACCCAAACCCCTATTGTTAGGTAGTTTGTGTGTGATTGTTGGAGTTGTAAAAAGTTAGTGGCTGCGGTTGAGTCAACGAAAGCTCTAGAGAAGAAGTGAGTAAAGCTGTTTTGAGGCGATCGGTCGGAAAGCTTGTAGGCAATCAGGTGGAGGTGATAAGTCCGTTTGAGTGAGAGCTCGTTAAATATCTGTAAGCGATCCGTGGAGGAGATAAGTCGGTTTGAAGGAATTTCCCTAGGATAAGGGAGAGTGGATGTAGGAGCTTGAGTCTCCGAACCACTATACTTTGATGTGTTCTTTATTGCTTTATGTTCTTACTTATCATATGCATTCAATTATAAGCAAAACACATCACATAGATTTAAAAGCAAAAAAAAAAAAATTTGGAATCACCATTCCTTCACCCCTGTTTTATATGCATTACATGATTTTTTCTGCATGTCATGGGTTTTTCACCTAGACCAACAAGTGGTATCAGAGCAGGAGTTCAAAAGATCACTTTTAATGTGATCACCTGAACTGATCTTTTTAAACAAAAACCTGTTTCTTTAAAAATACATATATTTTAATGTTTTGGTGTCTTTACCAAAAAGGGGGAAATTGTTGGGATATTTTAGTTTTGATAAATTATGCCAAAACATTATCAACTTGTGTTATTCAAGCTAACTTACAAATAACAAGTTGTGGGGGAACGAGAGAACAAGTTGAGGGGGAACTCACGAAATCAGAAGTAGATGATCGAGATCGGGAACGAGGATTTAACGAGGCGAGGGACAGGGCGATCGAGATCAAATGAGTAAGATGAGTTAGGAGTTAAGCGATGAGGTGAAGCAAAATCGAAGATTAAAAAAAAGCTAAGCGGTGATCGGAAGAATCGAAGTGATCGTCGGATGACGAAAAAGATAAATTGATCGAGATGATCGGATGGCCGGATCGAAGGAGGTTCTTGACGAAGAGGGCGGATCTCATGCCTAATCGAGATCGGATAAGATGACATGATGCAACTAACCTGATATGCTGACATGATCTTTATCTTGATCTGATTAATTGTTGATCTGATCGGATCGAGAAGAAATCGAAACCGAAGTCAGATCGATGTCCTCAAAAAAAGTTAGTTCACGAGGATGATCAAATCAAGTCATATTCGAGAATCGAGCGCTCTTGATGATCGGATTAGTGTTAGTGACACGAGGTCGAGGGATGTACGAAGTCGGAAGAGCTAAACTTAGTTAGCCTGAGTGTAATGTCTACCTGATTAGACAAGGTCCGCTGAAGAGAAGTCTGTTGAATCAAGAATCATGAGTAAAAGTATCACGAGACTCGGAAGAATCACGAAGACTCGGAAGAATCTGAACACTCAAAAAGAATCACGAAGACTCGGAAGATCACGAAGAATATAGCCAGTTAGATTCGGTGGCGTGGACCCGGTGAGAGGAAGACAACCTTGACTGAAAAGCAGCTGCGAAATTACGAGAATAGTATGGATTTGAATGTGATTACGTCGGCGGTATCATTCAAATCCACACTATAAATACTGAATCTTCCATCAAATTAAGTGTGGAGAATGTGGAAAAAAAGATCTTTCTGAGCCAAGAGCCATATACTCAAAGCATTTCCACCATAGAACACAAATGCGTAGATATACAAATACATCCATGAGTGTTCTAAAACTCAATCTAAGCAACCGATATATCCTAAGCTTAGAGATTTTCCCAACCTTAGCATAAAAAATTTAAACCATTATGCGGGGAAAATCTCAACCTAGTTGGAGACATCAACCAAACCCAAATCCTATTGTTAGGTAGTTTGTGTGTCATTGTTGGAGTTGTAAAGAGTTAGTAAACTGCAGTTGAGTCAGCCAGAAAGCTCTAGAGAAGAAGTGAGTAAAATTTGTTTTAGGCGAGGAAAGCTTGTAGGCAATCAGTGGAAGTGATAAGTCCGTTTGAGTGAGAGATCGTTAAATATTTGTAGGCAATCAGGTGGAGGAGATAAGTCCCGTTTGAAGGAATTTCCCTAGGATAAGGGAGAGTGGATGTAGGAGCTTGAGTCTCCGAACCATTATACTTTGATGTGTTCTTTATTGCTTTATGTTCTTACTTGTCATATGCATTCAATTATAAGCAAAACACATCACATAGATTTAAAAGCAAAAAAAAATAATATTTGGAATCACCATTCCTTCACCCCTGTTTTATATGCATTACATGATTTTTTCCGCATTTCATGGGTTTTTCACCGGGACCAACAGAATCTTTATCATACCAAATCTTGCAAGTGGAAATTTATTTCCGGTATGGATAATAATGTTGAGTTGTCTTTACTCAAAGGACAAAGATATTAATTAATATAAAAGTCATTAGGTGGCTTAATTAATTAATGGACTAAGATAATCTTAAATGCGGGAAATAATGACCGGGAGCCATATTATTGTGAAGTCATAATGTGGGTTAAGATGGATAGTTCAATATTAATTTTATAGTGGAGTAAATTAATATTAATGGGCTTGAATAATATTTTGGCTAAATATTAAAGTTTCATAGTCCATTGGAGGTCCAATCTTAATTCTCCTAAAGGCCCCTCAAATAGCCCAAATTAAAGTCCAATTAATGAAAAGGAGAAGAAAATATTTTTCCTATTTTTCCTAATTATTTTCGAAAAATATGAGTAGGAGAGAGAAAAGATTTTTTCTTGATTTTCTTGGAAAGATCTTATGGAATAAGTATTCTTGAGATACAAGTTTATCCCATAAATTCAAGAAAGGAAAAAGATCTTATTTCTTCCTATTTGATATGATATTTTCGAAAATAATGGACAAGAAAGGAGGAGGAAATTTTGTTGGGAGATATTTTGGGAAATAGAATATATTGGATATATTTTAGATTGTGTCTTGAGGAAGAAGCAAGGAAATTTTCCAATGACCAACAAAGCCCTAATTTTCGTCCCCCCTAGTCCTGTAAATAGGGGATGAATTTTTCATCCCCAATTGCAATTCTATGTGTTGGAAAAATTAGAAATCCACAAAGGTGGTGGCCAAATATTTTATTTTCTCCTTTAAAATTAAAATCGTTCGTTGATAATCCTCCCACCGGATTACGTTCATGGACGTGGGACATATTTGAGAAGGCACTTTGGGTTGAACCATCGTCTCAGCGGTTGTCTCTACAAGAGGTACGTAATCTCGTAACTCCTAGATTCCGCATGCTTAGGATTTAAGTGAATTACGTGTACGCATGATGCTTATTTGCTTATTAATTATTATGTTGAATTGGTTTAGGATTAATTCATGTTAGTAATTAATTAATTAATTAATTTAAATATGTATTTAAATTCACCTCGAATAGATCCGGGCACCCCTAATTTCCCAACAGCTGCCCCTTTGTGTACCGCAGGGCAGCCTCTGACTCCGCATTATCTCTGAATTACATGGGGCGGGGCATGTTGCCCGCGATCGTTCAGTTGAGTTGGTGAGGCGCTCATATTTTTGGCCGACATTACGCCGTGATGTCGAAAGGTTTGTGGCTCGATGTCGTACGTGCCAAGTTTCGAAAGGCACGGCTACGAACGCTGGTTTGTATCGCCCTCTTCAGGTCCCCTATCAGCCGTGGGCCGCCATAAGTATGGATTTCGTCCTTGGGTTGCCTTGAACTCAGCGAAGCCATGATTCTATCTTGGTGGTCGTCGATCGCTTCTCAAAGATGGTTCACTTCATTCCATGTAAGCGTGCTACTGATACAGTGCATGTTGCTCAATTATTTTTTCGGGATATCTACCATTTGCATGGCCTTCCGACGTCCATTGTGTAGGACTGTGATACTCGGTTTTTAAGTCACTTTTGACGTAGTTTGTGGAGCATGGCGAATACGCGCTTGGATTTCATTAGAGCTTATCATCCTCAAACCGACGAGCAGGCGGAGGTTGTGAACTGGTCGTTGGGGAATTTATTACAGTGTTTGGTGGGTTCACACCTAAAGTCGTGGGATATGAAGCTTAGTCAGGCCGAATTTGCCCATAATTCGGCGCATAATTGCAGTACTCGACTTGTCCCTTTTCACATTGTCTATGGGTTGCTACCAAGGGGCCCTATGGATCTGTTGTGTCTTCCCATGCATGGAACACCCGACCGCCGTGCTGATGAGCTTGTGGCCGACCTACAGCAGCTACATGCAGACACGCAGGCTCGTCTTCAGGAGGCAAACGCGGCGTATAAATTTGCTGCGGATCAGCGCCGCCGTGACATATCCTTTGAAGTGGGTGATTTCTATGGGCCGTTTTGACAAAGGATAGGTTCCCGGCGCATGAATACAACAAGTTAGCAGCTCGCAAGATTGGCCCATTGGAAATTGTGGGGAAGATCAACCCTAATGCGTACATATGGAAGCTTCCGAGCCATTTGCGCACTTCGGATGTCTTCAACGTAAAACACTTGATCCCGTTCGCCGGTGACAATGCCTCTGACAATGAGATTGCTACAGATTCGAGGGCTAATCTTCTCTTAGAGGGGGAGAATGATGGCGATGAGATTGCCCTCAAGTTCATGGAGCGAAGAGATCGAATGTCGAAGAAGGCTTGAAGTAACTTTATTTATTGTCCTGTTTTTATTTCTTGCCCTTTAATTTTGGTATGTTAAGACTTGCCGTGTGTTTTTTTTTTCATGTTTGTGGGCTTTAGCCCATCACAGTGGTATTTAGCGGACTTCTCACGTTTTGAGAAGGGATTTTGGAATTTTGATTATTGAAATAGGGTTTATCTTGAGGAGTGTCGTCTAGTACACGTAGGCCCCGTTTGGTTCGCGGGATTGATCGGGATAGACCATGATTAGGATTTTAATCCCAACTAATCTACTGTTTGGTTTGCGGGATGAGGACCCATGATATACTTCAAGTCCGGGTAGAAAATGTACTAAATTCCTCCATGGAGGGATATGTCAGTCTCATGTAAAAGGTGGGATAGAGCATATCACAAATGCAATATTACAAATTGTCCTTCTGTTGTTTAAATAGATTCACAAGAATGAGGTGTGGTTATTTCAATTCAATTTAAGGGTGTTTATGACATTTCAATATGTATCCCATCTAATCTCTCAATTTAATCCTACAATCCAAACGCATATCTTGATTCAACAAATCCAATCAAATCAATATAATCTTACTCAATTCCACTCAATCATATCACACCTAATCAATCCAGTCCCGTGAACCAAACACTCCCGTAGTGTCAAGACGGTCATCTCTTTCATTCATATACCGTATTTGTTTGATCGACGCTGCATCAGATCAATAATATATACTAGTAAATTTAGATTTGAAATAGTGTAATTAACTGATCAACCATATGCATTTATCATAGTAGTGGGTTAGAATTTTGTGCAGGCTATTGAAGTTCATCTTTTCATAGATTTATGACTCGTGGCAGCAGACTTATAGTTTCTGCACGTACAGTTATTATTAATTAAAGTTATTATTAATTAATATATCCAAATGTCATTTAAATTAAATAACTAGCTATGCCAAATTATCGAAGCCTGAAAAACTAGCTAGCAGTTAGTACAATATGACCATGTGACCATGCTTCAATGCTCTACAAAATTATACAAATTTAAATTTATTCACTTCTCTTCTCTCGTTTTATTTTTTGTCAACTATTCTTGAGACGGTTGTGAATGCTATTGATGTTGACTTTTCTGGCATTTGATAAATGAATTTATTTTCTTGTTAAAAAAAATTAATCTTAAAATTTTCGCATTGTGACTTATATATATATATGCAAGTTTATAATTAAAAATATATTTCTAGCTATATATGATGTATGAAAACTTAATTTGGTGCATCATAAAAGATGCATAAATCACTTTGATCAAAAGAGTGGGTACATCATCATACATGATGTGATCTTAAAGGTGACGATAGAAGTTTGATTCCATCTTTCTCCTACTAAATTATTATACCAATGTTTGAATTTTTTTTAGAGCATAATATATTCAAATTGCGATTTGCAAAATAGGTGAAACCCCCATGTGCTTTAAAAATTGTGGGAAAACCCCTTGTGAGTTTATAAATATGGTGTGAATCCCCCTTGTGGTTTTTAAATATAGCGTGAAACCCAATTTTTTGTTGAGATAATGAAAAATGTATTACAACCTTGCTTTTTAGTGTTATTTTTTTCGCTTTCTTTGTTGGAAAATAATAGAATTACCCTCCATTGACTAAATTAAAGGGGGTCTTGGTGTCAAGCCTTCATATTTTTACAATTAAATAACTATATAAAAATTTTAAATGGTAAAAATAGGAAGGATTGACTTCAAACACCCCCACCCGGCAAGGTCTCATATACACCACTTACATATAATTTAGATCCGTGCACCTGCCCCGCCCCTACCCAATTAACCAAATGCGGGTCCTATAAAGTAGGCTAGGGTTTTAATTCAGTTTTTTATCATTTTAGAATACATTTCAAGCAAAATGCCGCCGCTCTCTTCTCTCCTTCCCAGATTCTCCTTCAATCACGGCCGCGCTGAAGAGAAGAATCACAGGTAAACAATGGGCTCCAAACCACCGTCAATCAGAATTAGAGCGCAAGAAACCAACTCCATCAGCCCGGAGCAGACATACGATGTCATCATCTTCGATAAAAAAATTCTACACCACCGTCAACGCCATCCACGAAAACGCCGACGACTGGATTGAAGAAATCGAGTTCAATACTACCCCAAATCTCACCGTCGGCAACCACACTGCGTCTCTGCCCCGGTTCAGATCAATTGCTTTCAAATTATTATTTTTTTCAGCTTCTACAGTGTAGTGTAGTGTAGAACACTTTTTGCTTGCTTAAATCTCGATTGAAACTCTGTAATCTTTGAAGTACAATATTGATCATATTACACTATGTAATCAATTGCAAAATTTGTTGAAAAGAAGTTAATTTCTTTCGTTTACTTATATCAGTGAAACTATTGAATATTACATTGTTTTTTCGTATTTGGACTTCTGAGTTATGTTGACATAGTGGATGTATTAGGGGATTTTTCTCATCAATTGACTGATTTTATCCGTGGTTTGAAGGAATGAATATAATCAGAAGAATGTTTAAAAGTTCTTGACTTACATTATAAGTAGTTAAAATGCTTACATTATAAGTAGTTGCGTGTTTTATTTATAAGTAGTTCTTACGCTTCTTATTATAAGTAGTTGCATCTTCTGTTATAAATAGTTTCACGCTTTTTGTTATAAGTAGTTGTATCTTACATTTTATAAGTAGTTAGTTGCGCTTACATTATAAATAGTTGCACGCTTCTATTATAAGTAGTTGCATCTTACATTATAAGTAGTTCGTCATACATTATAAATAGTTGACGCTTCTATTATATCTATTATAAGTAGTTGCATCTTACATTTATAAATAGTTGCACGCTTCTATTATAAATAGTTCTTGCTTGGCTTTATAAGTAGTTGGCGATTATGTTATAAGTAATTGCATTTGCCGCTTTACTGTTATAAGTAATTGCTTGGCGATTACGTATTAGCTAGTTACATATTTTTGAGTTATATAGTTGTGTGTTTCTATATTAGCTAGTTGCATGTTTCTGTGTTATACAGTTGTCTGTTTCTATATTTGCTAGTTGCATGTTTCTATAATGTCTAGTTGCATGGTTCAAGATTAGGTAATTGCAAGTTTCTGTAAGTGTATCTCATTTTCCGTTTCTTCATTTTTCGAGAACCTAATTTTTCGCCAGTGTTAAAATTTGGGCCATTGAAAAGCATGCAAATATGAAGAAACGTGTAACTTACTATAACTGAAATATACAACTTGATACCACTAAAACATGCACATTGTTATCTTTAAGTAAAATTTTAAAAATAAAAAGAAACAAAATACAAAAAACGAGCAAGCGAATAAAGAAAAATGCAGAAATATACAACTTGATACCACTAAAACATGCACCTTGTTAAGTTTAATTTTTTTTAAAAAAAAAAAAAAAACAACTAAAAAAGTAAGTTTAATTTTTTAAAATTAAAAGAAAAAAAAAACAACTAAAAAAGTATTAAGGAGGTCTTGAACCCCTTCCATTTAAATTCTAATGCAGAACCTGAGCCACTTGGCCGCATATTCCAATTAAAGCAAAATTCGCCAACTTTCTATTAGTAGCGAACACAGGATCCGTTTGATTAAATGGATATCTTTATCTTAGGGGTGCACCGTCTGTTGGTCTTGTAAAAACCCTCCCCCCCCCCCTTTAATATGAATGAGTCTCTTGTGCACCCAAGTGTACCGTGCACTCATCCAACAGAATAGTCAATTTAAAAAAAATACTTGACTCATTGAATATGATAGGCCCGGTGGGAAAACTCATTTTGCGCGTGCGGAAGCAAACATTTCATGTGATGCATATAAAAAACAGGGGTGAAGGAATGGTGATTACAGATTTTTGCGTTTTAAGTTCATGTGTTGTGTTTTGCTTATAATCGAATGCATATGACAATATAAGAACATAAATGATAAAAAAACACAACAAAGTATAGTGGTTGGAGACTCAAGCTCCTACATCCCTCTCTCTGTTTCTAGGGAAAGTCCTTCCATTGGACTTATCACCCTCTCGGGTTCGCCTCGGGACTTATCACCCTCCACGGGATTTCCTCTGAGATGTTTGGAGTTCACACTCCAGCAGGACTTATCACCCTCACTCGGGATTGCCTCTGAGATGTTCTGGGAGTTCACACTCCAGCGGGACTTATCACCCTCACTCGGGATTGCCTACCCTCCCTTTCGGGATTCTTAGATGTTCTGGGGTTCACACTCACCTACAAACTTAGGTGATTTGGGTAAGGTTTGTTTGGTTTCAACTAGGTTGAGATTTTTCCCTTACATTTGTTTAGCCTCAATGCTTGGGTTGGGAAAATCTCTCTAAGCTAGGATACATCGTGGGTTCTTAGATTGGGTTCAGAACACTCTTGAACATATTTGTATATCTACTGGACTTGTGTTCTAGGGTGGGAATGCTTTGGGTATAACTCTCTTTGGCTCTGTAGCATCTCGTGTTATAATCTCCCGCATCCACACATTAGAATGATGAAAGACCTTGTATTTATAGTGTGGATTTGAATATTGTTAGATTGGATGGAGTCACATTCAAATCCATACTATTCTATAAACTTCTTGCGACTTTTCGGTGGTTGTCTTCCTCTCATTTGTCGCGTCGGTGATTCTAATTTATATTCCTCAGATTCTCTGAGTCTCGGGATCTTCATTTCTATCGAGCCTTGGTCTATCTGAGTCTTGGTCTGTCACGAGCCTCGGTGTCGGTGACATCTTGAGTCTCGAGGTTTCTTGATTCAATGAGACTTCTCTTGGCCGGACCTTATGCGTCGAGCATCTTGACAGTGGTGAGTTCGAGTTCTCTGAATTTAGACATCGACCTTAGTCACTTTGACTCGAGTTATCGATTTCTTCTTTACGATCGATCATTTCGTGATCGGATCAACAATCTTCAGATCAACATCTCAGGATAGCATCAGGTCAGTACATTAGGTTTAGCATATCAGTTTAGCACATCTGATCTCAATCACGTGTGATCTTGATCATCTGCTCATCTTCATGCTCGATCTCGATCGCGTCGATCTCGTCGATCTCATCTCCTTTCCTCTTCGATCTGCAACCTTCTCTTACGATCTTACGGTCAATTTCTTTTTGATCGGCATACCCTCTCTTCGATCACCATATCATTTCATTTATTCTTACGATCATCGATCCGAGTGCATTACAGTCATCGATCTTCGATCGGCTAGCTTAGCTTTTCTTCTCTTCTGATTTTGCTCAGCTCATCAGTTAACTCCGGAACTCACCTTACTCATCTGATCTCGATCAGTCTCGTCTGCAGCCTCGTCTGATCTTGATCATCTACGTCTGATTTCGTGAGTTCCCCCTCAATTTGTTCTCTCGTTCCCCCTCAACTTGTTATCTGTAAATTAGCTTCAAAAACACAAGTTGATAATGTTTTGGCATAATTCATCAAAACTAAAATATCCCAACAATTTCCCCCTTTTTGATAATGAAGCCAAAACATTAGAATATATGCATTTTTAAAGAAACGGGTTTTCTTTTAAAAGATCAGTTCAGGTGGTTACTTTGAAATCAGTGAACCGTTTGAACACCTGCTCTGATACCAATTGATAGGCCCGGTGGGAAAACCCATTTTGCGCGTGCGGAAGCAAACATTTCATGCGATGCATATAAAAAACAGGGGTGAAGGAATGGTGATTACAGATTTTTGCGTTTTTAGTTCATGTGTTGTGTTTTGCTTATAATCAAATGCATATGACAATATAAGAACATAAAACAATAAAGAACACAACAAAGTTTAGTGGTTCGGAGACTCAAGCTCCTACATCCACTCTCGCATTCTAGGGAAATTCCTTCAATTGGACTTATCACCCTCTCGGGTTAGCCTCGGGACTTATCACCCTCCACGGGATTTCCTACGAGATGTTTCTGGAGTTCACACTCCAGCGGGACTTATCACCCTCGCTCGGGATTGCCTCTGAGATGTTTGGGGAGTTCACACTCCAGCCCGGGACTTATCACCTCGCTCGGGATTGCCTACCCTCCACTTCGGGATTCTTTAGATGTTTCTGGGAGTTCACACTCACCTACAAACTTAACGGTGATTTGGGTAAGGTTTGTTTGGTTTCAACTAGGTTGAGATTTTTCCTTACATTTTGTTTAGCCTCAATGCTAAGGTTGGGAAAATCTCTCTAAGCTAGGATACATCGTGGGTTCTTAGATTGGGTTCTAGAACACTCTTGAACATATTTGTATATCTCTGGACTTGTGTTCTAGGGTGGGAATGCTTTAGGTACTCTTGTCTTTGGCTCTGTGGCATCTCGTCTTTATAATCTCCCGCATCCACACATTAGAATGATGAAAGACCTTGTATTTATAGTGTGGATTTGAATGTTACCGTTGGATGGAGTCACATTCAAATCCATACTATTATATAACTTCTTCTGCGACTTTTTAAATTTGGTTGTCTTCTCTCATTGGTCGCGTCGGTGATTCTACGGCTATATTCCTCAGATTCTTACGAGTCTCGGGATCTTCATTTCTATCCCGAGCCTTGGTCTATCGAGCCTTGGTCTATCGAGCCTCGATTAATGCGGTGATATCTTGAGTCTCGGGTTTCTTGATTCGGCAGACTTCTCTTGTGGACCTTATACGTCGGGCATCTTGACACTCGGTGTTGGCCCGGATTGATTATCTGGGACATCGACCTTGAGTCACTTTGACTCGATTTATCGATTTCTTCTTTGCTGATCGATCATTTCATTGATCGGATCAACATCAAATAAACATGGGATCAAGTATGAGGAAAACTTTGGAAAGCGGGAGAGTAGGACAATCGAGGTCGACTGTTAGATCCCAAAAGGAAAGGAAAGAAAGGTAATACTCACGCACTAGTTGTTTTGAAACTTGTTTTTGGCGTATGCCTCCCATTTTTGTGGGTGGTGGATACGGGATCCACTAATCATGTTTGTTTCACATTCTGAGGGGTTCAGCGGACCCGGCAACTTAGTGGGAGTGAGGTCCTCATCTATTGGCGTCTTCTTCGAGTGGCGAAATTTGAAGCGATGGGAGAAAGTGCACTGTCTTTTGAAAGGCGGTGTTTCAATTTTGAGATATTCTTTCGTTCGAATTTTTAGAAAGAATTAGTTTTTCGGTTTCTAAACTTTTATGATAGATATTGGTTACTTTTTAATAAAGTTGTTACCATTTTTCTTGTTGATGAATTTATCTATCATGGAGCGTTGATGAATGATCTCTATGCAAATTTTGCACACCACTTCACGAAATGTATCTATAACACATCAAGCATTTTTGAAAAAAAAGCGTTCATCGACGTGAAGCGAGACACTTCTTTTAGCATCTAGGTCATATAAATCAAAGAGGATCAAAGGTTGGTGAAAGATGGTTCCTTTGGGCGTCTCAAGTTGAATCAATTGCAACTGCGAATCATGTTTGGAGGGTAATATGACCAAGAGGGCATTTGGAGCCAAGGGAATAGGGCGAAAGAAGTGTTAGAGATCGTTCACGGATGTATGTAGTCAATGTCAACCAAAGCAAGGGGAGGTTATGAGTAATTTTATTGATGATTACTCAAGGTACATTTTCCTTATGAAGCATGAATCGAGACCTTTGAGAAATTCTAAGAATTTAAGGCTCAGCGCGAGAAATCATGTGGAAAAGGCGTATCAAGTCTCTACGATCGATCGTGGAGGGCGAATACCTCGGCGATGAGTTTTTGAACTACTTATCGATGAAGGGATTGTATCGACTCACGCACCGGAACCCCTCAACAAAATGGGGATTGCGGAGGCGAACCAACATAATTCTTTTGGAAATGGTTAGATCAATGATGAGTTATAAGGATCTTAAAAGTAGATTACGGGGTCATGCCTTGAAAAGCAATGACTTACATTACGAACTTGGTGCTATCAAATCGGTTTCCCGAACCCCAAAGAATTGTGGGCCGGACGCCAAGTCTAGTATGAGACACATGAGAACTTTGGGGTGTCCGGCCTCGTGTTGGACAAGGAAACCGGTAAAGTGGATCCTCGTCGAATTAAGGTTGTTTTTGTAGGCCAGGGAACAAAAGGGTGAATGTTCTATAGTTAGAAGATCAAAAAGGTGGACATCCGCACCCACTTTAGATTTTGGAAGAAAACTATAGAGAAAGAAAAACCAGTGAGATTACCTTAAATGAGCTTAGAGGGCAAACCTCTCGGTCTTGGATTGTACTAGATGATATACTAAACAATACGTTTTCTGGCAGAACCTCGTTATAGTGGGAGGGTTGTTAGGCGGACCGAGAGATTCATGGGAATAGGAAAGTCCTCGGACTTGATTCGAGGAATCGAGACCCATGGACATATAACGAGGCACTCCAAGATAAGGATCTGATTCTTGGCAAACTGACAATGAAAAGCGAAGTGGGTTCTATGTTTCATAATAGAGTGTGGGAGCTAGTCGAACCACTTAATGGGGTCAAACCCATTAGATGCAAGTGGGTATATATAAGAAAAAAAGAGGATCGGACGGGAAGGTTGAAACCTTTTTAAAAGCAAGACTAATGGCGAAAAGGTTTTTAGCCCATAGCCATCTTAATCCATCCGTATTCTCTTATCGATTCTTCTTGCATTTCGGCGTTGAAGTCGGCAAATAGATGTCAAGGCAGTTTTCATAACGGAAGTCTTGATGAAGAGATCTATATGCAACAACCCCAAGGTTTCATTGAAGCAGGGCAAGAAACACCTAGTTTGTAAGCTCAAGAGGTCCATTAATGGACTCAAGCGAGCATCGAGCTTGGAACCAAAGTTTTGATCATGTAATAAAGTCTTATGGGTTTGATCAAAAGCGAGTTTGAAAAGTTATTGTGTATAAAAAGCGTTTGAGGCGCATTGGTATTCTTAGTACTATCGTAGATGGCATTGTGATCATCGGGAGCGATGTGAAGGTGTGATCAAGCGTAAGGGCATGGTTTCAAAAGCAGTTTGATATGAAAGACTTAGGGAAAGCGGGACATATCCTTGGGATCAAGATTACTCGAGATCGCCCGGAAAAGGATGATCGGGTTATCGCAAGTTTCATACATAGACCTTTGGTTTTTGAAACAATTGACATCTGAAGATTCGAAAGGATTAGTACCTTCGGACTTGGAATCCATCTATCGAAAATGTTCCCTAAGAAAAAAGGAGATAGATGACATGAAAGGTATTCCTTGTGCTTGGCCGTCGGAAACCTTATGTATGCATTCTTTGTGTCGAGACCAGGATATCTGCTTTGCCATAGGCATGGTAGCAAGATATCAAAGTAACCGAGGAAAGTGCATTGGGCGATAGTTAAAAACATTACGAAGTGTACGAAAAGAACTTCGGGATAGAATGTTGATTTATCGATCGGATACTCAATCCCCATCGGCTATTTCTGCAGACTTCGATTTTCAATCGGATATAGATTCGAAATTATCTGCCTCGATTAGTGTGTTTCCATTTTGGGAAGTGTAGCCATCAAATGGGCGAGTGTGAAGCAATGCATCCTTGACTCAACCATGGGACTCGGGTAAGTATTTGCTTGTGAAGCGATGAAAAGAAGCGGAATTGGGCCCTAGATCTTCTTAGTGGACTTGGATGGTGTTACGAATTTGACTAGAAATATACGCTGAGGCGGTTGCAAATTCAAGAGAACCGAGAGTCCACGAGTCAAACAAACACATTAAAGGAAAAGACATCTTATCGAGAAATCGTTAGAGAGGAGATATATAGATGTGGCAAAGATAAGCGTCACGAGGGCGACTGCGAGATCCGTTCCTGGCGTGCGCCTCTGAATACATTAGAGAGACATGTGAGTGGAATGGGTGTCAAGAGGCAGATTGCCAATCTGCTTTGAGTATAAGTGGGAGAAATTATTAGGTTCGTGTAGGTTACATTAGATGTCACGGACTACTCGAGGGCGTGTTGTAGTATACTTAAAAGCGGACTTTGAGTATAAGTGAGAGATTGTTGGGATTATCTTTGAAAAGTATGTTTTTACTTTGTATAATCGGCCCGAATTTCGGACTTATTTCTTGAAATAAAATGTTTATCGATGCTTTAAATATGATTGAATGTTATATATATTTCTTGCATAAGCTGTTCAATAATTCGTACATGTTACCTTTGTAGTTAATTTAGTGATGCGGATCACGAGAAGATTAAATTATGAGTCCTTGTAACTAAAAATCGCCATTCACGACCTAGATGAAATGAACAACCATCGCGAAAGGTTGAGGTGTAAGGCTCAGATTGGTTTGTCTTGACAAGAGATTACACTAGTGCATGGTGATCTTATTTGAATAGGACCTCTGAGGAGGATAAGTTCTTCATGGCGAACAAGGAAGAATTAGACCTCGATTGGTTCGTTGTTTCTTAACCTTTCGTCCCTTAATAGGATCACGTGGGATTGGTAACTATTGCTTTGACTTATCATGGGTAGCGAATGGAGAGAGATTCAATACTTTTTATCTTGGGCAATATTATTGGTCACATGTGATTGCTAAGATTTATCTGAAGAATGGTGTGTGCAAAATGCGCTTGCTTGATTTACCCCTTGGGAGGTTCATAAGTTTTATCATACCAAATCTTACAAGTGGAATTAGTTTTAGGTATGGATAATAATGTTGAACGGTTCCTCGACCAATGACAAAGATATTAATTAACGGAAAGCTATTTGGTGGCTTGAATTAATTAATGGGCTAGATAATCTTAAACACGGGAAATAATGACCGAGAGCCCATATTTGTAATATGGGTTAAGATGGATGGTCTGATATTAATTATGTAGTGTGATTAATTAATATTTATGGGCTTGAATTATATTGTGGCTCAATATTAGATATTCAAGATCCGTTAGAAGGTCCAATCTTAATTCTCCTAAAGGCCCCTGGTAGCCCAACATATAGTCAATAAGCGAAAAAGGTGATTAAAATAAAATAAATATTGTTGCTTAATTTTTCCTCTTATTTTTTGAAAATTATGGATAAAAGAGGAGAAAAGATTTTCTTTGAATTTTGTTATGGAATGAAGATATGTATTCTTGGAATACAAGATTATCTCATTTAATTCAAGAAATCTCCCACTTGGTTATCTATATAGTATGTTTGAAATTTTAGAAATATAAGTGGGCAAGAAAGATTTTCTTGATTTTCTTGAAAAGATATTATGGAAGATATGTATTTCTTGAAATACAAGGATATCTCATAAATTCAAGAAGATCCAAATCTTGGATTCTTGCACACTTAATATTTTCGAAAATCACCATAATAGAGGAGGTGGAATTTTTGTGGAATATTTTAATTATGGGAAAAAAGAATATAGGAGATATATTCAAGATTTCTTGGTGACCAAGAAAAGTCTTTTCCCACATTGAAAAAATCACACAAATTTCGTTCACCCTCCTCCTATAAATAGGGGATGATTAGTTCATTCTCAAAAGTACAATTCCATGTCTTTGGAAATATTAGCAAATCCACATAAGTGGTGCAACAAAGTTTATTTTTCCCTTTTGTTAATTGTTGTGAGTATCCTTCCACGGATTGTCGAGCAAGGGCTAAAGGAATACTTGGGAAGTCCTTTTGGTTAGTCCGTCCGACCAAAGCCCTTTGCCATCAGGAGAATGCGTTCACGTAAACGTAGATTCGCATGTGTAGGTTTTACGTGGCCTTTTATATGCATGATATGTTGTTGCAATTATTATTTGAATTAATATAGGATTAATTCATGCTAGTAATAATTAATGAATTAAATTTGTATTTAAATATTCACCCCGAATAGATCTATGCAAATCATTCCCCAACAGTGTGCACAGTTAATTGTATAGAGATTATTCGACAACGTTCCATGACAGATAAATTTATCATAAAGAGAAATGGTAACAACTTTATTAAAAGTAACAGAATATCCATCAAGGTAAAAGTTTAGAAACTGAAATTAAATTCTTTCTAAAATTTGGAACGTAAAGAACATCTTTTAAAATTAAAACTCTGTCTTCAAAAGACATGTGCACTTCTCCCACTGCTTCAGCTGCCACTCTCGTAGCATTGTCCAGTGTGATGAGGATCTCACTCCCACTAAGTTGTCGTGTCCTCTTGAACCCCTGTAAAGTGAAACAAACATGATCAGTGGATCCCGTATCCACCACCCATAAATGGGAGGCATACGCCGCTAAGCAAGTTTCAACAACTAGTGCGTGAGAATTACCTTTCTTTCCATTCCTTTTGGGTTTGGAACAGGCTGACCTCCTATGTTCCTTTTCACTGCAGTTAAAACATTTTTCTTTTGGTACTTTCTTAACACCCATGCAGCTAGCTGTCTTTCTCTTACTTTTCTTAGTGATGAGTTTGCTTTGGTTCTGACCACTTTCCTTTTCTTGAGACTTGCCTTCCATTGGCCTAGATCTTGAGAAAAGACTTTTGGTCACCAATGCTTCGTCTTTTTTACCTAAATGCTTCTCTATTTTCTCCAAGGCTTCTTGTAGAATGTCCATAGTAAACATGTGATCACTCATCACAAAACTACAGTAAAACCCATCGAAGCACCTTGGAAGAGTTAGCAAAAGAAATTTGATTTGGGCCTCATCACAATACTTAGTACCGAGATAAGCCAGTTTTTCAAAATGGCATTTAATTCTGAGAACATGCTCCCTTACGGGTGTTCCCTTAGCCATCTTTAGACTACCCATGTCGTCATTTTTAAACTGATTGATCATGCGGTCTTTTGTTAAAAATATTTCTTCAAGACTTTGTATAATTTCTGCAGCAGACCCAACACCTTCATGAATGTGTCTCAAATCATCAGACAGTGAGGTCAAGATTACACGTTTTATGGGTTCATTTGCCTGCTCCCAAATATTATACAAGTGCCTTTTCGCATCAGTTGATCCATCAGTAGGCATACGGGGCTTGGGTACATCAAGAACCCAATGGTGTTCTTGTGCCGGTAGGACAAAACTCATATTTCATTTCCAAACAACATAGTTATCACCAGTTAATTGGTGTTCTTTGAGTGTATATAACAGTGGATTAAAAGGTTGCGACATGATGAACTGAAATAAATAATAATATGCATAAGTACAAATATATCACAAAATTCGATCACATGTTTCATATTAAAATCTCAAAAAAAAACATGAACGTAAAAAATAACATCTCAAAAAGCAGTTTAAATAAGCCTGGCGTGGGATGAGTCATTATTTAAACACATTCAAACTAGTTACAAACAAACGATTTACAAACCTTTAATAACTAGATTAATAGTTGGCTCCCCTTGACCAATATAAAATTAGCGGGGACTTAGGGAAGTATATACATATCAATTTTATACCTAAGTAATAACCATGATTAAATCTGAAATTATTATTTAGTTTTTTTGAGCGAGCCTCGTGGGGAGGACCATAAATAAGCCACTAGTAATAATCCACAATCATCCATTTAGAATTTATTCACGTGAAAGCTATCTTTTGGCCAGATAAAGTGGGAGAATTTCTCCAAAAGAATTCACAAATAAATAAATCATGGAGGTCGAAAATTAATTCAATTTTATTATCAGGAATAAAATTGTCAATTAATTGTTTAAGCATACTTAGTAATTTTTAGAAAGTGAGATTTTTCAAAACATTTTTCATCATGCATGCAAATTTAAACACAATTTAAATAAGCATAAAATAATGCATAAACATCAAAACAAAAAATTAAACATATTGGGCACATTTATCCGATAGTCATGGTTAATTTTTTGTCGTAATCTTGATCTTGAGAAATCGTCTTCATAGCCTTCATCGTTAGTCTCGAAAAGCCCCCTTGACCGTCTTAAAAAACCTTGTCAAGCCATATCATCGACCCATTTCATGGTCGGAGTATCCTTAGCACTCCCGGCGATGTCGAGTGGCATCCGTGGCGGCCTTCTTTCGCGCGTCTCGGCTATTTATCGCCGCGTCGCCCTCAGCGGCGTCGCCCTCGCCCGCCTCGGCGATATCGCCAAGCGTTACCCATTAAAAGCCTCGGCAGCATCGCCCACCACGTCGCCTTTTGGCCGATCCCCGCTGCGCTCGGCCCTCGGCCTCGCCCCGCGCCATAAGCATTTGTGTCGCCTGCCGTGCCTCCTCCGACGACGTTTACGCGCTTAACTTATTTTACCCTACGCTGATTAGGATTCCATTTTTTAATTCCTAAATCTCCGCCTCCATTTCCGTCCGGTTACAATTTATTTACAAAAATAAATAAACCTAGATCTAGACTAGTCTATTACATTGATCAAATTAAACAAATTCTAATCTACTCGTGGATTTTCTCATGAGGCAAAATGAATTCGAACGAATCGAATTAAAAAATCACAATTTATATGCATGCATAAATAAACACATTAAATTCCATGATAATTGGATACACCGCAAAAAAGATCTAGCAATTCTACTATCAATTTCAAATTTAATGAAGGCGAATTAAATTACAATTTAAAATTGAGCTAAAACCAGAGGCTCGATGCGATTATTTGGGAATTAATTTGCGGATCTATTCGGAATGAATATTTAAATACAAATTTAATTCTAACAATTATTACTAGCATGAATTAATCAATATTAATTCAAATAATAATTCAACAACAAGTCATGCATATAAACAGTTCACATAAATTCTCACGCATGCGGGTACTCGGGGTTTCGTGAACTAACCTATTGGGTGACAATGGTCTCGTCGATAAAAAACACCAAAAAGCCTTCCCAAGTATTCCTAGTCCTTGCTTTCGTCAATCCGATTGGAAGGAAGCTTCATGAACAATTAACAAAAGGAAAAATAAAAAATTTGTTGCACCACCTTTGTGGATTTACTAATTTTTCCAGCACATGGAATTGTACATGGGAATGAAACATTCATCCCCTATTTATAGAGGGGTGTTGGATGATTATTTGGCATGGAATAGGGGAAGAAAATCTTTTCTTGATCTCGAAATCTTGAATATATCTCATATATTTTCTCCATAATTAAAATATTCCATAAAAATCGACTCACTCCTCTTGTTATGGGAATTTTGAAAAAATAAGGATCAAGATTCCAAGATTTGGATCTTCTTGAATTTATGAGATATTCTTGTATTCGAGAATACATATCTTCCATAATATCTTTTCAAGAAAATCAAGAAAATCTTTCTTTCCCTTATTCTTTCAAGATTTTCGAAATTTACATAGTAAATAACCAAGTGGGAGATTTCTTGAATTTAATGAGATAATCTTGTATTCCAAGAATACTTATCTTCATTCCATAACAAAATTCAAAGAAAATCTTTTCTCCTTCTTTTATTTACTATTTTTGAAAAAATAGGAAAAATAGCAACAAATATTTATTTTATTTTTAAACACCTTTTTTTAGGTTATTGGACTTTATGTTGGGCTACTTGAGGGCCTTTAGGAGAATTAAGATTGGGCCTTCCAATGGATCTTGAATTATCAATATTGAGCCACAATATTATTCAAGCCCATAAATATTAATTAATCCCACTACATAATTAATATTGCACTATTCATCTTAACCCGTATTACGGTCAATATGGCTCAGGTTATTATTTCCGTGTTTAAGATTATCTAGCCCATTAATTAATTCAGGCCCTTTGAAATAGCTTTCCATTAATTAATATCTTTTGTCATTGGTTAAGGAGCGGTTCAACATTATTATCCATCACGAAAAACTAGTTCCACTTGCAAGATTTGGTATGATAAAACTTATGAACCTCTGAGGAAAGAAAAATCGAACAAGCGTACTTGCACACAATTCTCCGTATTAAATCTTAGCAATTGCATGTGACCAATAATATTGCCCAAGATATAAAGTATTGAATCTCGTTGATTCTCTACCCGTAATAAGTCAGCCTTGATAATTACCAATCACCGCGATCTATTTAAGGGGCGAAGATTAAGAAATAACGAACCCTTTGAGGTCTAATTCTTTACGGTTGAGTTATGAAGAATTTGTCCTCTGTAGGTCTCTTCAGTGCACTAAACATGCACTAGTGTAATCTCTTGGTCAAGACAAGCCAATCTGAGCCTTACACTTCAACTTTTCACAATGGATTGTTCATTTCCATCTAGGTCGTGAATGGTGTACTTTTGGTTACAAGGGACTGTTAATTTAATCCTCTGTGATCTTGTATCACTAATGGTATCACTAAATTAACTACAATGTAACACGTACTATTTATTGAACAGTTATGCCGTAAATATATGTAACATTCGATGATATTTAAAGCATCAGTGATAAACAATTTATTTCAGTAAATAAGTCCGAAATTCAGTTTGATTATATAAAGTAAAAGCATACTTTCCAGTATAATCCCAACAGAAGAACCACGTACACCACCAACAACAATTCCGCTGCGGAGATCCACAAGAGAACATAGATCTCCTGATAGGTATTCTCCTTCTCTTCATTACTTATTGTTGACTGATGGTGGTGAGCTTTGAATGTTATCACGAGGAGAGGCTACTGGCGTAGTGGCGGTGAGCAAGTGGAAACTTGAGATGGATGATGAGATGAACTCATTGATGACCAACAGAACTTGGGAACTAGTTGAGCTCCCTAAGGGCAAGAATGCGCTGCATAATAAGTGGGTTTATAGAATTAAAGAGGAGGCAGACGAAAGCAAACGTTACAAGGCAAGACTGGTTGTGAAAGGGTTTCAACATAAATATGGTATTGATTATACTGATGTTTTTACTCCTGTTGTGAAACTAACTACCATACGGTTAGTTTTGAGTTTGGTGGCTGCAGGGAACTTGGTGTTAGAGTAGATGGATGTAAAAACAACCTTTCTTCATGGTGACTTAGATGAGGACATTTACATGAAGCAACCAGAAGGATACTTGTCAAAGGGGAACAATGAGCTTGTTTACAAATTGAGAAAGAACTTGTATGGTTTAAAACAAGCTCCATTACAGTGGTACAAGAAGTTTGATGGGTTCATGCACGAGATTGAGTTCAATAGGTGTGAAGCTGACCATTGCTGCTATTTCAAGAGGTATGACAATGGCCATATCATTTTGCTATTATATGTTGATGACATGTTGATAGCAGGCTCTAATGTTCGAGAAGTGAGCAAGTTGAAGAAGCAGTTGTCTGATAGGTTTGCTATGAAGGACCTTGGAGAGGCCAAGCAAATCTTGGGTATGTGAATCGATCGTGGTAGGGTGGCAGGAAAGTTGTATCTTTCACAGGCTGAATACATAAAGAAGGTCTTGAAGAGGTTTAGTATGGAAGATGCAAAGCCAGCTCGTGTCCAGTTGGGAGGTCAGTTCAAGCTATCCAACAAGGACTCACCTAGTAGCGAAGAGGAGCGAACCTACATGCAAAACACTCCATATGCTTCAATAATTGGCAGTTTGATGTATGCTATGGTGTGTACAAGACCAGATATTGCACATGCGGTTGGAGTAGTTAGCCGGTTTATGGGTAATCCGGGTAAGCAACATTGGGAGGCAGTAAAGTGGATCCTTAAGTACTTGAGAGGTACTACAGAAAGAGCATTGTGTTTTGAAGGCAAAAGTGTTGAATTGGCAGGGTATGTTGATGTAGACTTGGCGTCCAGTGATCTTGACAAAAGGAGGAGTACAACCGGGTATGTATTTACTTTTGGTGGTATATCGATTTCTTGGGCTTCTAAGTTGCAGAAGATTGTAGCACAGTCCACTGCAGAGGCAGAGTATGTTGCAGTTACTGAGGCTAGTAAGGAGATGATATGGTTGCAGAATCTCTTGCGTGAATTGGGGTAGGATCAGAAGGATATTATTCTCTACAGTGACAGTCAGAGTGTTATTCACTTAGCAAAGAATCCAAATTTTCACTCGAGGACGAAGCATATTGAGTTGAGGTATCATTACATTCGTTACCTTATTGAGAACAAGATCTTGCAGCTGATGAAGATCCGAGGAAGTGAGAATCCTGCTGATATGTTGACTAAGGTTGTGACCTTAGAGAAGTTGAAGTTATGCATGACTTCAATTGGCCTTGGAAACTGAGATGAAGGTTTGACACTACTACCAGTGAGAGATATCAATAAGATGGAGGAGACAAGTTACAGTTGGAGTCAGTCTCCAGGTGGGAGATTGTTGGGTTATGGAGCCTGATCGACTGCTTCACGTCCCAGCTTCTCGGTGATCCAACTCGCAGACTGTTTTAGCAGACTCGACCGGGATGGGCTTTTAGGGTTTTTTGGCCCAGTTGCGCCTATTAATTCCAATCAGATTCGTTGTAATTGTTATCACCGAAAATTAGTAAATCTCATGGCTTGGTAGTGCCCCCAGACGTAGTCATTCCTGACGAACTGGGTAACCAAATCTGTGTTATTTAATTTCGTGTTCTCTTAATTTCTCCATAATTGCAGTTTAAATCCTAACATTTTCATTGAAAGTGGAGAAAGTGGATCAGGGGTTGTGTCTCCTAAGCTTTGATATCAATGTTGGTCGCGCACAACAGGTGAGTTCCAACTTCAAAAAGGGATCAGACAAGGGGACCCTCTATCCCCCTTTATGTTTCTTATTGCGGCAGAAGGACTCAGTTGTTTGATGAGAAAAGTTGTGGAGTTGAAGGAGTTTGATGAGCTTGAGATTGGGAGGAACAAGGTTTTGATAAGTCATTTGCAGTTTGCGGACGACACAGTGCTGCTAGAAGAAGTGTCATTGAAAAATGTTAAAGTATTTGAAAGGCATTCTCCGGTTATTCGAGATTGTTTTGGGGTTGAAGGTAAATTTTCATAAGAATTCCATTCATGGGATTAACTTAAGAAATCGGCTGTTGGAGGTGTTTGCGGAGGTGCTGCTGTGCAAAATTGGTAAGCTCTCGTTCCCCTATTTGGGTCTTCCGATTGGTACAAATTTTAGGAATACGGAAGTGTGGAAGCCGTTGGTGGACATGTACCGAAAGAAGCTCTTAGGTTGGGAATTAAATACAGTATCTATCTTTTGGAGGTCGTCTCGTGCTCTTGAACTCGATTTTATCAGCTCTACCAGTCTACTATCTATCCTTTTTCAAAGCCCCTGAGTGTGTTATAAAAGCCTTGATAAAACTTCAAAGGGATTTCTTGTGGGGGGGATGGGGGGTGGGGGAGGGGTCGAGTCGTAAGATTGCGTGGGTCAAAGGGGAGTTTGTGTGTCGTGGTAGGTCTAGAGGGGGTCTGGGAGTGAGGGATGATAAGTCTTTCAATTTAGCATTATTGTGTAAATTGTTGTGGCATTGGGTGTCAGGTGAGAGATCATTGTGGGCTAGGATCATCGAGTCTAGGTATGAGTCTTTCAAGTGGGTGTCATATGTGAGTTTAGTCAATAAGAAATGGTCACTTTGGTGGAAATATTTATATGAATTGTGGTAGAGTCCGGTGGGTTGTCTTTTTCGGGATAGGTTGTGTTCTTCTTTGGGGAAGGGTCTTAATGTGAAGTTTTGGGTAGATTCGTGGGGAGATGATAGGTGTCGGTTGATGGATAGGTTTCCTTCGTTATTCGAGTTGTCCTTATAAAAGGAAGAGTCAGTGGGAGGTGCGTGGGATGACAGTAACTGTTGGGGAATTATTCGCACGGATCTATTCGGGATGAATATTTAAATACAAATTTAATTCTAACAATTATTATTAGCATGAATTAACTCATATTAATTCAAATAATAATTTCAACAACAAATCATGCATATAAACAATTCACGTAAATCCTACGCATGCGGAAATACTACAAGTTTACGTGAACTTACCTCTTGGAATGACAATGGTCTTGTATGTGAAAACACACCAAAAGTCCTTCCCAAATATTCCCACGTCCTTGCTCGACAATCCGGTGGAAGGATACTCGCGAACAATTAACAAAAAGAAAATAAACTTTGTTGCACCACCTTTGTGGATATACTAATTTTTCCAGCACATGGAATTGTACTTGGGAATGAAACACTCATCCCCTATTTATAGAGGGTGTTGGTCGAAAATTTGGGATAAAATAATATAGAAAAATCTTTTTCTTGATCTCCAAGAAATCTTGAATATATCTCATATATTCTTTTCTCCATAATTAAAATATTCCACAAAATCCCAACTCCTCTTTGTTATGGAATATTTTCGAAAAATAGGGGCAAGAATCCAAGATTTGGATCTTCTTGAATTTATGAGATATTCTTGTATTTCAAGAAATACATATCTTTCATAATATTTTTTCAAGAAAATCAAGAAAATCTTTCTTTCCCCTTTTTTTCTCAAAATTTTCGAAATTACTTTATGAATTACCAAGTGGGAGATTTCTTGAATTTAATGAGATAATCTTGTATTCCAAGAATACATATCTTCATTCCATAACAAAATTCAAAGAAAATCTTTCTCCCCTTTTAATCCATAATTTTCGAAAAATAGGAAAAAATATGCAACAAGATTTATTTTATTTTTAAATACCTTTTTCAGTTATTGGACTTTATGTTGGGCTACTTAGGGGGCCTTTAGGAGAATTAAGATTGGACCTTCCAATGGATCTTGAATTATCAATATTGAGCCACAATATTATTCAAGCCCATAAATATTAATTAATCCCACTACATAATTAATATTGCACTATCCATCTTAACCCATATTACAGTCAATATGGCTCCCGGTTATTATTTCCCGTGTTTAAGATTATCTAGCCCACTAATTAATTCAAGCCCTTTGAAATAACTTTCCATTAATTAATATCTTTTGTCCTTGGTTGAGAGCGGTTCAACATTATTATCCATCTAGGAAACTAGTTCCACTTGCAAGATTTGGTATGATAAAGCTTATGAACCTCAAAGAACCGTCGAACAAAGCGTGCTTGCACCACGATTCTCCGTATTAAATCTTAACAATCGCATGTGACCAATAATATTGCCCAAGATAAAAAGTATTGAATCTCGTTGATTCTCTACCCATGATAAGTCAAATCAATAGTTACCAACCCTGCGTGATCTATTTAAGGGATGAAGATTAAGAAATAACGAACTCTTGAGGTCTAATTCTTCCTTGTTCGGATTCGAAGAATTTGTCCTCTGTGGGTCCTATTCGATCATCGATCATGCACTAGTGTAATCTCTTGGTCAAGACAAGCCAATCGGGCCTTACACTTCAACCTTTCACGATGGATTGTTCATTTCCATCTAGGTCGTGAATAGTGTACTTTTTGGTTACAAGGAATTTATTAATTTAATCTTACGTGATGCGGTATCACTAAATTAACTACAATGTAACACGTCTTATTCATTGAGCAGTTATGCGATAAATATATGTAACATTCAATGATATTTAAAGCATCGTTGATAAACAATTTATTTGATAAATAAGTCAGAAATTAGGTTTTGATTATACAAAGTAAAAGCATACTTTCGATTATAATCCCAACAATCTCCCACTTATACTCAAAGTGCCTTTTTAAGTATACTACAACATGTCTCGTGTGTAGTTTCTGTCGTGACATCTAATGTCACCTACACGAACTAATAATTTCTCCCACTTATACTCAAAGTAGATTGGCAGCGGTCTTGACACTCATTCCTTCCACATGTCTCTTGAATGTATTGAGGAGACCCTTTAATGAATGGATACGCTGGGTTGTCTTACGGCGATTATCTTTGCGGCCTCTATATCTCCTCTCTTAACGATATCTCGTATAAGATGGTATTTCTTTTCAATGTGTTTTTTGGCCTTGTGGGCTCTTGGTTTCCTTGAATTTGCAACTTCTCGGCATTGTCACAATAACAAAGTGATTCTATTTGGGCAAATTTGGAACTACATTCAAGTCCACTAGGAAGTTCTTGTGCCAAACCAAGCTTTTTTCATTTGCCTCATAGCTACTACATATTCGGCTTCCATGGTAGAATGCGAGACGCATTTACCTTGGACGCTTCTCCATGTCATGGCTCCTCCCCATGCAAAACACACTCTGGGAGGTAGATTTTCGGAATCTATGTCCGATTGGAAATCCGAGTCCGTGTGGAAGATGGGGATTATCTTATCGATCGATAAATTAACATTCTATCCGAGTTCTTTTCGGATACTTGGAGAATGTTTTTAAGCGCCGCACAATGCTCTTTCCTTAGGTTACTTTGATATCTTGCCACCATGCCAGCGGCCAAAGCGGATATCGGTCTAAATACGACATTGCATACATAAGGCTTAAGCGGTAGAAGCATATGGAATGCCTTTCATGTCATCTATCTCCTTTTTGTGTCTTAGGACACATTTTCTTGGATAGATGGATTCCATATGCGAAAGATGCGAAGCCTTTCTTGGAATCTGCATCTTTGAATCGTTTCAAAAGGCGGTGTCTATGTATGAAGCTTGTGATAAGCCTATCATCCTTTTCTTGCGATCTCGAGTGATCTTGATCCAAAGGATGTGTGTGGCTTCCCCTAAGTCCTTCATATCAAACTGTTTTGAAAGCCATGCCCTTACGTCTGATAACACCTTTACATCGTTCCCGATGATCAGAATATCGTATACGTATAGTATTAAGAATACCAATGCAGTTCCAACACGCTTTTTGTACACACAACTTTCGAACTCATTTTGATCAAACCCATAAGACTTTATAACATGATCAAAACATTGGTTCCAAGCTCTGGATGCCTGTTTGAGTCCGTAAATGGACTTCATGAGCTTACAAACTAGGTGTTCTTGGCCTTTTTCAATGAAGCCTTGGGGTTGTTGCATATAGATCTCTTCATCAAGACTTAGTTAAGGAAAATTTGTCTTGACATCCATTTACCGATTTCAAAGTCGAGATGCCTGACAATCGATAAGAGAATTCGGATGGACTTGAGCATGGCTACGGGCAAAAAAGTTTCCTCATAATCGATCCCTTCTTTCTGAGTATAACCTTTCGCCACAAGTCTTGCCTTGAAGGTTTCCACCTTCCCGTCTGGTCCTCTTTTTCTCTTGTACACCCACTTGCAACCAATGGGTCCCATTAAGTGGTTCGACTAGCTCCCACACTCTGTTATGATCCATAGAACCCATTTCGGCTTTCATTCCTGATTGCCAAGAAAGTGCATCCTTGTCTTGTATTGCCTCGTCATATGTCCATGGGTCTGATTTGTTTTGACAAGGGATCAAGTCGAGGACTCTCTATCCTATGAATCTCTCGAAACATTTCACAACCCTACCACTTCTGACGAGGTTCGGTTGTGTAAGTGTGTCGTTTGGTATGTCATCTTATGCGGTTGGCCTTTTGAGGTTAGCCCCTTAGCTCATTTAAGGTAATATCATACGGGTCTTCTTTTCGTTCATATAGTCTTCTTCAAAAATCTAAAGTGGGTGCGTATTACCACCTTTTGATCTTGGGACCATAGAACATGCACCCTTTTTGTTCCCTCGGGGTATCCAAAAACAACCTTAATTACGATCGAGGATCGATTTACGGCTTCCTTGTCCAACACGTGGGCGGACACCCCCAAATCTTCATGTGTCTCAAACCCGGGCTTTCTTGGGTCCACAATTCTTTGGGAGTTTTAGGAACCGATTTGGATGGCACCAAGTTGAGAATGTAGGTTCTTGTTTCAAGGCATGACCCCGAGCGACTTGGGAAGATCGCATAACTCATCATAGATCTAACCATTTCAAAAAAGAGTTACATTTCTTAGCTCTGCAACCCCGTTTTGTTGAGGATTAAAGATGCGATTAAATTTGGGATACAATCCTTCATCGAACAAGTAGTTCAAAAACTCATCATTTGAGGTATTCGCCTCCACGATCGGATCGTAGAGACTTGATATGTTTTTCCCTATGATTCTCTGCTTGTGCCTTAAATTCTTTGAATTTCTCAAAGGTCTCAGATTTATGCTTCATAAGGAAAATATAACCGTACCTTGAGTAGTCATCAATAAAAGTGACGAAATACTCATAACCTCCTCTTGCTTTAGTTGACATTGGACCACATACATCTGTGTGAACGATTTCTAACACTTCTTTGGCTCTATTCCCCTTGGCTCCAAATGCCCTCTTGGTCATTTTACCCTCCAAACATGATTCACAGGTTGGTATTGGTTCAACTTGGAGAAACTTCAGTGAACCGTCTTTCACCAACCTTTGGATCCTCTTTGGATTAATATGTCCCAATCTTAGATGCCATAGAAGTGTCTCGTTCACATCTGATGAACGTTTTCTTTTCTCGGAAACAGTTGATGTGTTATAGGATTCATTTCGTGAGTGGTGTGCCGCGATTAATTGGATAGAAATTATTCGACAACGTTCCATGACAGATAAATTTATCAAAAAGAGAAATGGTAACAACTTTATTAAAAGTAACCGAATATCCATCAAGAAAAAGTTTAGAATTTGAAATTAAATTCTTTCTAAAATTTGGAACGTAAAGAACATCTCTTAAAATTAAAACTCTGTCTTCAAAAGACAGGTGCACTTCTCCCACTACTTCAGCTGCCACTCTCGTAGCATCACCCAGTGTGATGAGGATCTCACTGCCACTAAGTTGTCGGATCAGTTTGAACCCGTGAAGCAAACATGATTAGTGGATCACGTATCAACTACCCACGAATGAGAAGTATACGCCGCTAAACAAGTTTCAACAATTAGTGCGTGAGAATTACCTTTCTTTCCGGCCCTTTTGGGGTTGGAACAGACAAACCGTCATTGTCCTCTTTCACATGACTTAAAGCACTTCCTCTTTGATTTTTTTTTTGACACCACCGGCGATTCGTCATCTTATCATTGCCCTTGGCAACGCTTGATTAGTCGATTGCTTATGGCCTTTGGTCACCTTCTTCTTCTTGCCATCCTTGGCCTAGAAGATGAAGGCGGACCACTAAAGTCAAAGCTTGAGTTTGGTGCCCTATCAACATCTCTGCCGAGACCAAAGCTTGCAACAAATCAGCTTGCGAGGCAAAATTGCTCAGAAACTTTTGGGCAGAGAATGAAGTACCAAATTCATATGAGTCTCCAGATTATAATATGTACTCAAAACATCAAGTTTGTTCAGATGGGCCATCAATTTTGAGGGCGTAATCCCTCACGGGTTTGCCCTCCACCAATTCTGGCTGACGACATCTCTCTCAAGGTGATCGACGAGTCTCGCATTTTTGATTTCGTCGGTTGGCTCATCGATTTTGGTGTGTCAAGAATCCACTTGTGCTTTTGTGCGATTAGGACAATTATAATTTTCCGTTTCAATCAATATAGTTTCCATACTTATTCTATTGACTTTAAGTATAATAGCGATGGATTAAAAAGGTTACGACATCTTTGAACCGAAATAAATAATAATATGCATAAGCATAAATATATCACAAGGTTCGATCACATGTTTCATATTAAAATCTCAAAAAAAATATGAACATGCATCAGCCAACATCTCAAAACAATTTAAATAAGCCACGTGGGGTGGGTCATTATTTAAACACATTCAAGCAGGTTATAAACAAGAACAATTATAAACCTTTAATATCCAGATTAATAGTTGGCTCCCACTTGACCAATATAAAATTGGCGGGGACTTGAGGAAGTATATGCATATCAATTTTATACCTAAGTAATAACCATGATTAAAAGCGAAATTATTATTTTCGCTTTGAGCGAGCCTCGTGGGGAGGGTCATCATCGCCACTAGTAATAATCCACAATCATCCATTTGGAATTCATTCATGTGAAAGCTAACTTTTGGCCAGGCCGGGTAGGGGAATTTCTCCAAAAAGAATTCACAAATAAATAAATCATGGAGGTCAAAATTAATTCAATTTTATTATCCGGAATAAAATTGTCAATTAATTATTTAAGCATACTTAGTAATTTTTGAAGGTGAGATTTTTCATTGGGCAACTCTCATGCAAACACATTTAAACAAATTAAATAAAGCACAAGAAAACACAATAATAAATCAAGAAAAGCGGAAAAATAAACATATTGGGCACAAATTATCCAATTGTCATGGTTTGATTTTTTCTTGGCTTGATTTTGAAGAACGCAAAATCTTGAATTTCTCCCACTCGATTGTCTCGAAAGAACTCGTCTTGAACGCCACGCCAAGTAGCTCGCGCCGGGATGCACGCCCAGCATCCCGCCGGCCATAACTGTCATTCTCGGCAACCGACCTGCCTCCGCGACGGCGTAGCGTATCCGCAGCGATCCGCGCCCTTCGCCTTGACCTCGCCTCCCTCGCCTCGCCCGCGCGAGATCTCGGACGCCTGCGTCCCCATGGCGTGCTCTCCATTGCCCGCCCGTCTTCCTCTTTTGCCCGCGCGCATGGTCCCGCGGCGCGCCAGACGTCGCCCGTCGTGCGTGCAGGCGCATTCGGGCCGATCTCGCTTTCGCGCCCTAGCGTCGCGCCCGTCTTGTATGGAGGCGTCGCGTCGTCGTAGCGTGCCTCGCAGCGCGTTTAAGCTCGATCACGGCGTCGTCAGGTGTGCGATTACGGATCTATCCTTTAATTCTTCGTCTCGCCTCCGTTTTAGATCCGGTTACAATTTATTTATAAAAATAAATAAACCCGGATCTAACTAGTCTATTACATTAATCAAATCAAACAAATCTAATCTACTCGTGGATTTTCTCACGAGGCAAAAGCAAATTGAGCGAATCGAATTAAAAACCACAATTTATATGCATGCATAAATAAATACATTAAATTTCATGATAATTGGATACCGCAAAAAAAGATCTAGCAATTCTACTATCGATTTCAAATTTAATGAAAAGCAATTAAATTACAATCTAAAATTGAGCGAAACCAAGGCTCGATGCCGATTGTTGGGGAATTATTACTTGCGGATCTATTCGGGATGAATATTTAAATACAAATTTAATTCTAACAATTATTACTAGCATGAATTAACCCATATTAATTTAAATAATAATTTCAACAACAAATCATGCATATAAACAATTCACGTAAATCCTACGCATGCGGAAATACTACGAGTTTACGTGAACTTACCTCTTGGAATGACAATGGTCTTGTATGTGAAAACACACCAAAAGTCCTTCCCAAGTATTCCCACGTCCTTGCTCGACAATCCGGTGGAAGGATACTCGCGAACAATTAACAAAAGGAAAATAAACTTTGTTGCACCACCTTTGTGGATTTACTAATTTTTCCAGCACATGGAATTGTACTTGGGAATGAAACACTCATCCCCTATTTATAGAGGGTGTTGGTCAAAATTTTGGGATAAAATAATATGGGAAAATCTTTTTCTTGATCTCCAAGAAATCTTGAATATATCTCATATATTCTTTTCTCCATAATTAAAATATTCCACAAAATCCCAACTCCTCTTTGTTATGGAATATTTTCGAAAAATAGAGGCAAGAATCCAAGATTTAGATCTTCTTGAATTTATGAGATATTCTTGTATTTCAAGAAATATATATCTTTTATAATATCTTTTCAAGAAAATCAAGAAAATCTTTCTTTCCCCTTTTTTTCTCAAAATTTTCGAAATTACTTTATGAATGACCAAGTGTGAGATTTCTTGAATTTAATGAGATAATCTTGTATTCCAAGAATACATATCTTCATTCCATAACAAAATTCAAAGAAAATCTTTCTCCCCTTTTAATCCATAATTTTCGAAAAACAGGAAAGAATATGCAACAAGATTTATTTTATTTTTAAACACCTTTTTTAGTTATTGGACTTTATGTTGGGCTACTTAGGGGGCCTTTAGGAGAATTAAGATTGGACCTTCCAATGGATCTTGAATTATCAATATTGAGCCACAATATTATTCAAGCCCATAAATATTAATTAATCCCACTACATAATTAATATTGCACTATCCATCTTAACCCATATTACAGTCAATATGGCTCCCGGTTATTATTTCCCATGTTTAAGATTATCTAGCCCACTAATTAATTCAAGCCACTGAAATAGCTTTCCATTAATTAATATCTTTTGTCCTTGGTTAAGGAACGGTCCAACATTATTATCCATACCGGAAACTAGTTCCACTTACAAGATTTGGTATGATTAAGCTTATGAACCTCCCAAGGGGGCAAATCGAAGAAGCGTACTTGCACACGATTCTCCGTATTAAATCTTAGCAATCGCATGTGACCAATAATATTGCCCAAGATAAAAAGTATTGAATCTCGTTGATTCTCTACCCATGATAAGTCAAAGCAATAGTTACCAACCACACGTGATCCTATTTAAGGGACGAAGATTAAGAAATAACGAACCACTGAGGTCTATTTCTTCCTTGTTCAGTTCTGAAGAATTTGTCCACCTATAGGTCCTATTCAGTGCATCAGTCATGCACTAGTGTAATCTCTTGGTCAAGACAAGCCAATCTGAGCCTTACACTTCAACCTTTCACGATGGATTGTTCATTTCCATCTAGGTCGTGAATGGTGTACTTTTGGTTACAAGGGACTGTTAATTTAACCTTTTGTGATCTGGTATCACTAAATTAACTATAATGTAACACGTACTATTTATTGAACAGTTATGCAATAAATATATGTAACATTCAATGATATTTAAAGCATCAGTGATAAACAATTTATTTCAGTAAATAAGTCCGAAATTCAGTTTTGATTATACAAAGTAAAAACATAATTTCCAGTATAATCCCAACAGTAACGAGGCTTGGGTGTTCTATTGGGTTAGAGAGTTTAACACTAATGAGTTTCTTGATTTTCTGGATCTTTGGTAGTGTGTTTATAGACACAAATTAAAGTTCGATGTGGTGGATTCATGGCGTTGGCAAGGAGCGGCAAAAGGATCCTTCTCGACTAAAGAAATGTACGATGTCATCGTGGAGGTCGTGCCTGGGAGGAAGAGTTGTATTTTCCATGGTGGAAGGCGATCCCATCTAAAGTTCCAATTTTTTCGTGGAAGAGATGTTGGGAGATGAATTTTAATAAAGATTTATGATTTTGATTAGATCCCAAAACCCCTGAGTATGACATGTTCAGAATGATCTTGATAGTTAGTCGAGGATTGGTTTTTAGAATATTGGGGATGTTATCTGCGAGAATGTATAGTCGGCAGAGATATAGTTCGAGATAATTCTTGAAGACTCGGTAGGATCTTGAGTGGCGAAGACTCTTAAGAGAAGACTTAGAAGACATCGGTCGATTATAAACTACAAAGACTCAGAAGACCCTGAAGACTCAGAAGACCCTGAAGACTCAGAAGACTCTGAAGACACAAAGATCAAGATCGAGCGGCGAAGATCAAGAATCTTTGGAGGCACAATATTTCTTGAAACTTCGGTAATATCTTGAAATTTCAATATAAAACGAATGTTAGAGGCCTTTGAATATATCTATCTGAAGGCGATTCCTTAGAAAATAGATATTTTCCAAGACATTCAAATGCAGACAAAAGGAACTAAGTCAGAAGTGTTGTTAAGGTTATATCAAACTCAGAGTTTGTAACCAAAAAGAGCCGTTGAAGGTGTCTACCTTTAACTGGAGACAAAAGTCAAAAAGAGGAAGACAACAACGTACCATCGACAACGACAAGCGATGTGGTCTCTGAAAAAGGATGTCAAATGTACAAAAGTTCGGACGCAAAAAAGTGAAGACCCGGCTACATGAAAGGCTATTACCTAGAAAGTGTTAGGGAGTTTCAAACCCTAAATATAGCCGTTTCACACACCACAAGAGGGAACTCACGAAGTTGTCTCTCCAACGGATAGTTTTCAAGAGTGACCTTGGTGTACACCTATAAATACTGGTGACCCTCTACATTGTAAGGTCACGGGAAATTTATACGCAACTTAAGAGCTCAAACTTATTCTTGTAAAAGTGAAAGCACTCGAAAAACTTAGAATTTCCCAAGTGCTTCGATATTGAAGAGAGCTCACTATACTAAGCCTAGCTTGATAAGAATTATCCAAAAGCTTAGTCGAGATATCCTAACCCTTTGCATTGCGCTTTATTGTAAAGGATATCTCATCCTAGTTGAAACCAACCAAAGAAACCCCAAACCCTTGAGAAGGTAGTTGGAGTGTGTTTGTTGGTGAGAAGAGTTGTAAAGAGTTAGTAAACTACGCGGAGTAGTCAGAAAACTCTAGAGGAGAAGTTAGTAAGCTCTGGGGGTAGTGAAAGCTTGTGTGTGATTGAGTAAGTAAACTACGGAGGTAGTCGTAAAGCTCAAGGTCGGGTTGAGTAAGTAAACTCGTGGAGTAGTCGAAGAAAACTTCAGGGCGAGTTGAGTAAGTAAATTATGAGGTAGTCGTAAAGCTCGAAGTTGATAGTGAATTTCTCTGAAGAGTCGGGGAGAGTGGGCGTAGGAGCTTGAGTCTCACGAACCACTATAATTCTTTGTGTTCTTTATTGCTTTCCTTATCGTGCTTATCATTTGCATTGTCTTGATTTTGAAAGCATACTTTTTCGATATTGGGTTGGAATCAATCATTTGAAGTTGTATAAGTGAATCACAGCCTAATCACTATTTCATAAAGGGAAGTTTTTTGACAAAAGCTTAAAACGAGTATAAACTAAGGGCCAACCATTACAGACAACCGAGTAGCTAGAACGAGATAGTTACCAAACGAGGCGTACTCTTCCGAGGGTTCGGTAAGTTAGTTATCCGATCCAAGCAACTCGGGATCTCTAACACTCGGGACTCGGTTGGGATTATCGAGGTTTTCGAAAGCGATTTCGGGATCTTTGTCTCGGTAGACTTTGACTCGAGGCGATTTGTGCTTCTTAGAACCTAATCTTCGGGATTATCGACTCAAAGTGACCTCGAGAAGAAAAAGTTTTAAAAAAAACCGAACACGTGTATTCCCCCATACGTGTAAGACTCGTTTGCACTAGGACCAACAAGTGGTATCAGAGCAGTGGTTCAACTTGACCACCTGTTGTGTTGACCAAAGTTTTATTTTTTTTTAAAATACTTGTGGTCTATCTGAACTGATCTTATTTGCTGAAACTTTTTATTTTTCAAGAGATCAGAAAAATGTCTTCTAAAAACCTTCCCATGTTCTCAGTGGAGAACTATGACCTATGGAGCCCGAGAATGCGAGGCTCATCGTATTCAAACATGGCGTATGTGGAGAGTGGTCTCTCAAGGATCATTCCGGTTCTTGTAGTGAATCCAGGAGAGGAGCGAAGATGAGAGAATTGATCCTGAAGCGAAATTTCCTAAGTCGATGACCAAGTGACTCTGAGGAGAGAAAGTTAGTCAATCTAGACTACATTGCAAAAGACACACTATACAAAGACAATTGATGATGGTGTGATGGGAATGATCTCTCATTAATCTTGCTAAAGAGATTTGGGATACACTAGCTGTTATGTGCCAAGACACAGATCATATAAAAGAAAACAAACTTTAAGTGGCAATTGGAAAGTTTGATAGTTTTGAAATTGATGATGGTGAATCAATAGATAAACTGGAAGTCAGATTCACTAGCATCATGAATGATCTAAATGCACTTGGAAAGAAATACCCCCAGAGAGAAGTTGCATTGAAAATTCTTAGAGGTCTGTCTAAAAAATGGGATATTCATGCAGTGGTGATTGAAAACACCAAGAATATTAACTCAATGCCTTACCAACAAGTCTTCTCTGAGCTGAAAGCCTATGAATTTGTAATTGATAAGAAATCCAAAAAGGCTGACAGCAAAGATGATTCTTCATCGAGTAAGAATGTGGCTTTAAAAGCCAAAGATAAAACCTGTAAAACTAGAGAGTCTGAGAACCCCCATGCCAAAAATCAGGATGAGCTTGAGGAAAAGATAGCACTGATGGCAAGAAGGTTTGATAGACTCAATAGTAGATTTGGAAAATACAAAAGTTATTACAGGAACCACGGTGCGGAAGAAACACGAGGACGGATCAAATGAGAAGAAAAAAGACACGAAAAATTTGAAGGATCTTCATCAAGAGAAAGGACTCCAAGTCCAAAGAAGAAAATGATCGGGATGATGATGCCAACAGATGTTATAAGCGCCGAGAAGAAAGGTCACTTCAATTATGATTGTCGGATTTGAGTCTTAAGGAGAGAAGAGAAAGGTATATAAGAGACCCGAAGTTCTCAAGCAAAAAGGCCATGGTTGCGGAAGAAGAACACTACGAGGAGGGATCTAGCTCTTCGGATGAGATATTCTCGGGACGGTGAAAGTGATGACATCTGTCGATAGCCATTGAGGAGGTAAACTCTTCTTTCTCTGTTGTTGCTCCTACACTAGCACAAGAGTTTTCAAGTTCCGAAAAGCAAATCATTTTGACTTCGATGGATTCTTTCGAGAATCGATGAAGGACTATCTTTGTTTTGCAAGGATCGCTAAATCAAACTCAAGAGCGAGAGGAAAAAAAATTTGAAAATCTAAAATGGAAAGACTCTAGCAATATTGAAGTCACTTCTCAATTAATGGGGAACTCTTGATGAACTGGATGTTACGAAAAGTACAACTCTCGAGAAAGAGAAGTTGATAATGTCCCTAGCGAAAAAGCTAGAGAAATCCACTTAAGAGATTCAACTAATCGTAGGCGGGAGTTCAATGACCTCTCGAGAAGCATAAAACTCTCTGAGCTGTGAGGATAGTGCTTGAGAAGAAGTTAACTCTATTGAATAATGCATCTAATGTAATAGATGAAATTTGAGTTACCAGAGATCTGTGACTATAAAATCTGGATTGGGATACATTCGGGGAACCTCACTAAAGGTCATCTGAATGTTGCATCTAGTAGCAAGAAGACTATCTTTGTAAAACCCGATGGCACCTACACTTCAAAATGAAGAAATGCCCAAGGTTGTAGACAAGAGAAAAGGACCTATGGTCTCGATAAAAACCGAATGATCGGGTTAGGAAAGCCCAAACCTCGGTGAAGGCAAGAAAACTGAAAGCGATCGATTCTGAAAGTTTCAGCAAGTACTTCAAAGCCTCAAACATTAAGAATGCAAACACGAAAGGCTCCACTTCGAACCATCGGAGGAATCCTCAGACGAGAAACACTCTCGCCAGAGACATTCTCATTTGAAGAGACCAAGTCCTCAATTAATTGAAAGACCAGTTTTCTGATGCACAACTTTGAACCTCACTTGCCTAAGGGTAAAGGTTATCTGAACCCGAAAGTCATCAAAGACTTAGACATTTGCACAAAAGCCTAAGCATCCGAACGAAGGCTGAACCAAAGAAGAATTCAAAGGCACATGTTCATGCTAAAGCTAGCACACAATATCTGTAAAACTGCTAAGGCACCCGAGTAGTGAATGTATATGTTGATGTTTATGGAAGACAAATTAGCCACTCTAAAGTGATTAGAGTTGTCAGCAGATTTGGATTACAAAAGGTACTGACTAACCTCGTAGGACCCTACACAAATTGGGTACCCTAGAATTGATCTTTTGGGGAGGAAAACAAGGGCACTAAGCTGATGAAAGATCACATGACACTGATGAGCAGAGATGAAAAAGCTCCTGATGTATGGTATCTTGACAGTGGATGCTCAAGACATATGACAGGATTCAAAAAGATGCTTAGTGACTATGTTGAACAAAGAGGCCCACAGATCACTTTTGGAGATAACTCCAAGGGACAGACTGAAGGATATGGAACTTTGGAAGTCGACTCAGTTCATATCCATGGTGTTTCATATGTATGCGGATTGAAGCATAACTTGTCTTTGTCAATTAGCCAATTACGTGATAAAGGTTTCAATGTTGAGTTCTCCAAGAACTTATGTTTTGTGAAAGATGATACATCACAGAAAGTATTACTGACTGGTACAAGAAAAGGGAATGTGTATCTTGCTAACTGAAGTTCAACTCCTAAAGATACATGTTTAGTTGCTAAAAGTTCCACAGATACCAGTTGGCTATAGCATAAAAGAATGAATCACCTAAACTTCAAAACCCTGAACAAGCTTGCAAGATTAGCTTTTGTAAGAGGGTTGCCTAATGAAGTGTTGATGAGGAACACATTTGTGATGCGTGATGCGAAAGGAAAACAAGTCAAAATCATCATTTAAAAGCAAAGTAGAAGTTTCTCTTGAGAGAATACTTGACTTTTGCATATGGATCTGTTTGGTCCAATAACACACTGTGGAGCACTAATGGCGGGAAATACACATTGGTAGTAGTTGATGACTACTCAAGATATACTTGGGTCATATTCTTTTCAAGAAGAAAGAGACTCGAGATAAAAGTTGCGAGTTCTTGAAAAGGCTCAATTATTGAGAAAAAATCGAGTGTGGTCAAAAATCGGATCGACAAAGGAACTGAATTTATAAATCATATCATTTACGATTATTATGCAAACAAATGAAATTCTACATGAAACATCATTTTGCAAGGACCCCTCAACAAAATGGTGTTCTTTGAAAGAAGGAACATAACTCGAAAGAAAGAAGCTGCAAGGACAATGATATGAAACGATATTCTAAAAAGATTTTGAAATTTGAAGTCATCAACCTTTGCATGCTACTCTCGAGAATAGATCCATCTTCGACAAAAAAGTCAAGGCAAAAGCCTTATGAGCTTTGGAATGAAAGGAAGCCTCTTGTTTCTTTCTTTCTTTAGGTGTGTTTGGTTGCAAGTGTTTCATACAAAATAATGGTAAAGATCGAGTTGAAAACATTTGATAGTAAAAAGTCGATGAAGGAATATTCTTAGGATATTCGAAGTCGATAAAAACTTTCGAGTTTACAAGCTGTAGGACTCTTATTGTGGAGGAAACACCTCATGTTTTTTTTTTTATGAATCTGTTTGTGTTGGAAGAAAGCAGGAACATGATGCAAATGAACCCGACTAAGAGGATCACCAGATTAAGCTGAAACGAGAAAGATAAATAATCCATGCTTGAACACGAAAAGAAGAAGTGGGTCACTATCTATGATTGGAGTGACTCGGACTCGAATAAAGAAGTTCGGGATGGAAATCGAGGATGGTGAGACTCGGGAAAACCAACACTCAAAAGGTGACCAATACGAGCAGACACCGATTCGGACTTCAGTGCACGTGATGCCAATGAAGATGTGGTCACAGTTGAGGCAAATTTCGAATCTATCAACCAAAGGGGGAACAAATGTCTCGACAATGTTCGAATAGAATTTCCCACGAGGAAGATGATTCCTTTCTCTGTTTTGTTGTTCCCTCGAAGTTTCTTGATTTAAGCCAACCTAACATCTCAAATGTTGAGGATACTATTGAAACAGGAACATCAAGAAGGAAATGGTTAGATAGTCATCCTACAAGTCAGATTGTGGGAGATCTAACTGAAGGTGTTAAAACAAGAAGGTTCCATGGTGAGAGTGCACTATTCTGCTGCTTCCTATCGGAGAAAGAACCTCTTTGAGATTGGTGAAGCTCTACAAGATTCTCATTGGATTCTTTTATGCAAGATGAAATTTGAATCAATTCTCAAGAAAATGAAGTATGGGTGTATCTTGGTAGATAGACCAGAAAGGCACAATGTCATTGGAACCAAGTGGGTTTTCAAGAACAAAAGAGATGAAAACAACAACATTGTGAGAAACAAGGCAAGACTAGTTGCACAAGGTTATTCCCAAGAAGAAGGCTTGGATTATGATGAAACCTTTTTTTGTTGCAAGACTAGAAGCCATCGATTGTTTCTTGCATATATTTGCCCACATGAAGTTCACGATCTATTAGATGGATGTGAAAAGTGCATTTATGAACGGCTTGCTTAAAGAAGAGGTTTATTGTGCAGATAAAGCTGATGGCACTAATGGCGAGGAAATACACATTGGTAGTAGTTGATGACTACTCAAGATATACTTGGGTCATATTCTTACTCTTTCGATGAAAGAGACTGGATAAATTTGCGAGAGTTCTTGAAAAGGCTCAAGATTGAGAAAAAATCGAGTGTGGTCAAAATCGGATCGACAAAGGAACCGAATTTATAAATCATATCATTTTCGATTATGGCAAACAAATGAAATTCTACATGAAACATCACCGCAAGGGACCCTCAACAAAATGGTGTTCTTTGAAAGAAGGAACATAACTACGAAAAGAAGTTCGCAAGGACAATGATAGGTGAAGTCGATATTCCTAAAAGATTTTGAAATTTGAAAGCCATCAACAACGCATGCTACTCTCGAGAATAGATCCATCTTCGACAAAAAGTCAAGGCAAAACGCCTTATGAGCTTTGGAATGAAAGGAAGCCTCTTGTTTCTTTCTTTTCGTGTGTTTGGTTGCAAGTGTTTCATACAAAATAATGGTAAAGATCGGGTTGAAAACATTTGATAGTAAAAAGGCGATGAAGGAATATTCTTAGGATATTCAAGTCGAAAAAGCTTTCGAGTTTACAACTGTAGGACTCTTTATTGTGGAGGAAACACCTCATGTTTTTTTTATGAATCTGTTTTGTGTTCGGAAGAAAGCAGGAACATGATGCAAAAATGGTCGACTAAGAGGATCACCAGATTAAGCTCAAAAAGAGAAAGATAAATAATCCATTGAACACGAAAAAGAAGAAGTCGGTCACTATCTATGATTGGAGTGACTCGGACTCGAATAAAGAAGTTCGGGATGGAAATCGAGGATGGTGAGACTCGGGAAAACCAACACTCAAAGGTGACCAATCCGAGCAGACACCGATTCGGACTCGTGCACGTGATGCCAATGAAGATGTGGTCACAGTTGAGGCAAATTCGAATCTATCAACCAAAGGGGAACAAATGTCTCGACAATGTTACGAATAGAATTTCCCGAGGAAGATGATTCCCTTTCTCTGTTTTGTTGTTCCTCGAAGTTTTCGATTTAATCGAACCTAACATCTCAAATGTTGAGGATACTATTGAAACAGGGAACATCAAGAAGGAAATGGTTAGATAGTCATCCTACAAGTCGTTGTGGGAGATCTAAGCGAAGGTGTTAAAACAAGAAGGTTCCATGGTGAGAGTGCACTATTCTGTTTGCTTCCTATCGGAGAAAGAACCTCTTGAGATTGGTGAAGCTCTACAAGATTCTCATTGGATTCTTTGCTATGCAAGATGAAATTTGAATCAATTCTCAAGAAATGAAGTATGGGATTTGGTAGATAGACCAGAAAGGCACAATGTCATTGGAACCAAGTGGGTTTTCAAGAACAAAAGAGATGAAAACAACAACATTGTGAGAAACAAGGCAAGACTAGTTGCACAAGGTTATTCCCAAGAAGAAGGCTTGGATTATGATGAAACCTTTTTTTGTTGCAAGAGAAGAAAGCCATCGATTGTTTCTTGCATATCTTTGCCCACATGAAGTTCACAGTCTATTAGATGGATGTGAAAAGTGCATTTCTGAACGGCTTGCTTAAAGAAGAGGTTTATGTGGAACAACCTCCTGGTTTCAAACAGAATGACCAAGTTTACATGCTAAGAAAAGCTTTGTATGGTCTTAAGCAAGCACCCAGAGCATGGTATGATACTCTTTTTCGGTTTCTTCTTGACCATGGTTTTGTCAAAGGCTGTTGATAGAACTCTGTTCGGGGATAGAGGATGGGAAAGATATTTTACTAGTTCAGATATATGTTGATGCCATCATTTTTGGATCTCCAAACCATCAGCTGTGTGAAAAGTTTTCAACACTGATGAAAGGCAAGTTTGAGATGTCAATGATGGGAGAGATGAATTTCTTTCTAGGACTTCAAGTGAAACAATCAAAGGAAGGAATATTCATCAACCGGCAAAGTACACGAGAGATCGATTGCCAAAATATGGTGTGCGATTGCAATCTGATTAGGATTCCTATGAATACTAACTACAAGATGGATCGATTTCGAAGGCAAATCGGTAAGTCATCATCTTGATTATAGAGGAATCATTGGATCATTGCTCTATCTCACAACAAGTAGGCGGATATAACATTTCTTTGTTGGGATATGTTCAAGATACCAAGTTAATCCTGAAAGGCTAGTCACATGGAGTTCGCTAAAAGATCTTTGAAATATCTTAAAGGCACAAGTGAATAGAGGATTATGGTATCGGTGATGATAACCTAGAGTTAAGTGGTTACTCGGATCTTCGATTATGGAGGTTCTTGAAATTGTGAAAAGTCCACTTGAGGAACTTGTCAATTTCTAGGAAGCAAGTCGATATCTTGGTTTTCGAAGAAAGCAGGACCTCGGTAGCAACAAGTACTTCATCGGTGAAATATACGGGTGCGGGGAAGGCTGCGTGCACGCAATTCTTTCGCTCGGACAACAATTGGCCGGATTATAAAGTTGTAGCCAATGAAGTACCAATATTTTGTGACAATAATAGTGCCATTGTTATTTCACAAAAACCGGTATTACACACGGATGCAAGCATGTGGATATCGAGACATCACTTCATCGAGAGATCATGTCGAGAAGAAGGACATAAGGATGGAGAAAATTCATACCGATAAGCAGAGAGTCGATATCTTGACTAAACCTTTGGCGGAATCAAGATTTCAAGAACTTTCGGTTGAATTAGGGATCTTTAGAACCGGTGTATAGAATAAAATCGAAAAATTGAAGGTTTTCGGATCATGAAGTTTTTCGTAATCCTTCCGAGAAGCTCGAGATAAAATGGAAATCTTGGCGAGTCTCGAAAAAACTTCAAGATAGCATCTTGAACCAATTCAAGATTTTCGATTATTATCTCGACATTTTATCAAGGTCGATTTTCGAGAAGACCGATAGAGGGAAATTGGTCCGAAGAAGTAATGACTATGCGATCCATTTATTGCTCAAGTAAATTCGGTAATCATTCGCAGAATAAATATAAAAACACACGAGGAATATTTTTTGGGCGGGATCGTTTTAAATTCGAAGAAGGTCAATGATCATTTAATGCTCGCTACATTAATGACCAATGAGGATGTTTTGGCGGCTTACTTTTTGGAGATCGTCGGTTCGTATACCCGATTAATCGGAGATTAATCTCAACCGTTGTTACTCACCTAACCAACGCGATTCCCCATGATCTCAAGGCTATATAAACCCCAATCAGCCATTCAAGCCAAAATTTTATCAAACCCTTCGTTTCCAAATCTTCTGCAATTAAAAATCCCCTTTGCCCAGAAATTCTCCAAACCCTAAAGCTTCACTTCTTCAATCAAACTCTAAAATGGCTCCAACCCTGTTCGAGAGATTAGCTAAAAACCAACAAGCCGGGTAATGAAGTTCGTTGTCTCACTCGAAAGCACAACCAACTCAAAGAAAAGAAAGAGGCTCTGCATATGATTCGACTGACTAAACTCACCCAACTAGTCGCAAATCGACCAGACCAGGAGTTTGCGAAAGAGGTAATCGAATTCATCTGTAACTTGAAGATAGATGAAGAGGGATGTATGCATTCTAAGTTAATTGTATCACACTTAGAGCAGTCATCCAAATACGTCGATTTTGAAAGGGATCTGTATATAGTTCCGAAAAATCTGAATGATGTTTTTGAGCTCTGTGATAGAGGAGAGGATCCTACGATGTATATGTCAGGTAGAGAGCAGGAGTACTTAGATAGGATTGCTGAGAATCCTGTTAAGTTTGAGGCGACACTGCATAAAAGGCACCTGAAGCCACAATATCGTGTGTTGATGGATATTGTGAGCAAGTGCATCATGAGTCTTGTGGGGAGTTTTTGAGCGGATCAAGACTCAAGCTTCGATTGATGGCGGCGATAGAGGCCTCACCCACTACAGATTTCAACTGGCTGAAATTCCTGATTCAGACGGTGAGTGAGCAGACCAAAGTTTTGAGGAAGATTGACGGGGCGATCTCAATCAAAGGAAAGATCCACCATGCCACCAAAATTGCTTACATTTTGGAGATGTGCAGAGAGGAGGAGGATATCTTCGCCAATTCGACCGCATTTCCTAAGTCCAAAATTCTCCTTAAACCCATTGCTGCAAGGAAGCAGGTCATCAGGGGGAAGAGAGAAAAGAAGGTAGAATCACCTTCTGCAGTTGCTGAAAAAGAGACCCAACAAACTAGGGGGAAGGTGTTGTTGGAGGCAAAGATGGAGCAGGGAGCAAAGATGTTGAAACAAGAAGGATCTTGCTCCAAAACGCAGAAGATTGGTGGTTCTCACCGATGAAAATGGAAGTGATTCTGAAGAGATTCAACCCGAGGGCCAAACCGCTTTCGTAGTTCACCATTACAAGTGTTGGCTCAGTTATCTCCGTGACACAGAGGATCGGAGGAGAAGGAGGTCTTTTCTCGAGGTGCTCGAGACATCGCCAAGACTGAGATAAAATTTCTCAGAAATTTTCAAAGGAGCTCAGACCTCAGAGATACCTACCTCGGATGTGCGTGCTCGCATGTAAGAGCTACCGAGTCGATCCGAAGATGTGCACGCCACCGACGAGCCAACTCAGACTAAATCGAGGATATATCCGCCAGAGCCTCGAGAACCCGCTCGGATGCAAACCGAGGACTCGACCGCACAAACTTCGGAGATCTTTCTTTGAGACTCGGGAGCGAGAATATTCTTGATGAGCTCTGGTGATCTACTTCTTGATCCCTTAGCGAAACTTCAAATGAACCGAGAGAGGCGAGATGGAAGAAGAGGCGAAGGTCAAGAAGGCGAGTGGAGGAGGAAGGGGGAACGGTTCATACTTGGCCCGATACCTCGAGCTCACTCATACCGATCGCAAGATATTTTCTTTAGATTAAGGACAATCGTATTCATCCTCAATCGGACTCTTCCCGAGATGCTTGATATTCTTTGCTTTTTAGAGGGAAAGACGGTGGAATGAGGAGACGACCTTTTCGACCCGATTTCTCAGGGTTCAGAAGGACAAAGCTCAGGATGAAAAATACCGATTTTGATGAGCTGGTTCAGAGGAAGTTGGCTGAGAGGAGAGCAACTGAAGTTGGTGCCCCAAGCAGCGGAGACAAATCTCAAGATGGAGATGGGGACCAACATGGAGATGTTGAGAAGCAGTCTCAGATTGAAAAGGAGACTTCTGTTGCTGATCAACGTGGAATTAGTCAACATCAGACTGATGATAGTACTCTTCAGACTGAGGCGCAGCTGGAGACTGGAGCTCAGAATGAAGCTGAAGCTCAAGATGAGTCGGGCAAAGATGAGAGGTGCGAAGATTCTGAGATTGATCTCACTCCCCTGATAGAGAAACTTGAGAAGGTTGAGCCAATGATGATCAAGATTGCTCAGATGGAAGAGACGTTGGCCAATCAAGCTCAAAAGATGGACGGTCTTAGTCACTCTTCAGAACTGGTGCAAATTCAAAACACTCTAACCACCCAGATGACCTCCATGGAAGGAAAGCTGAATGAGAAGCTAGAGGGAGTCAAGGCTGAGTTAAGTGATGAACTAAAAGTAAAACACCGGAGAGAGTTTTCGATTTCTAGAGGTGAAACCGGCGAAAAAGAATGAGGTGCTAATCAAGTTCGGTTGTTGAGGAAATGAGCTCAATGCTCATGACCAAGATGATGAGATGTTCAAAGAAGCACTCTCCGGCGGTTGCCCACTTATCTGAAGAATTTTCGTGGGTCAAGAACCATCTAAGGAGGTGGAAGACGAACAAGATCGAGATAGCGAGAGAGATTCATTTGTGTGAGCAAAAAGAGCAATATCACATGGACACGGCCTCTCGGACTTCTTCCAAACTACGGTGCCAAGAAGGGAAAAGGAAGTTGAAGATCTCGTAAAGTTCATGGCACGTACTTTGGAGAAGAAGGCCTAAGAAAGATCTTTGAAATGTATAATCTAGCAAAAAAGCCTTTAAAGAAGTCGAAGCTCCGAGAAGTTGAAGTTATTTCGGGTAGAAAAGCCTATCTACACTCGAAGTTTCGAAGCTAGCTATGCTTGATGTTTCAAGAGAGAAACCGAAAGTGCTAGAGCAAAGGTTGGAACAAGCCGGTTTCTTCCGAATCGCTTATGAAGAGGAAAGCCTTGGGCGTTGTTCAAACCGAAAGCAAAAGCGCGGCGAAGGCTTTAAGCCAATCCGAGAAAAACCGATTCGGATGATGAAGAAACAGAACAAACCGGTGGAATCGAGTCTCAACCTCGGAAGAAAGTCTTCAACACGAGAAATGCTCAAGACACTCCAAGAAGAACAATCTAAGAAAGTTCTTTGGCCGGTCTCGAACGCGTCTGTGATCAGAAAGAAGATAGATGAAGAGCAGAAGCGAAGGAGTGATTTCAGGAAGTTTGCGAGCAAGAGGAAAGGAACATCAAAAGCACTAAAGTGGCCCCACATTGATAAATGGATGCCTATCAAACTCAACGATATGTGGGAAGAAGTCAAGAGAACCTTCTGGTTCAATTATGATGTTCTCAGGGAATGGAGAGGGGAAAGCTCATATCAGAATGAAACTTTCATTGAATACCTTCTTATCTTCTATCCAAAGTATCTACAGAGCTGGATTAACTTTTCGGATGAAGGAGAGGTACAGATAGTAGCCCCTGGTCCATATTCCTATCCACCTCCAAAACTTGATAATGGCTTGGTGAATGAGAAGACCATTACTCAAGAGATTGCTCAGTATGCTGGTCAGTTGGGTCTAACAGGAAACAGTCCGGACATCATCAAGGAAAGAAATGAGTTGAAGAAGAGATTTTCTGGAATGTTTGACCTAGAGGTGCCCGCTGATGAAGTTGAGAATGAAGCAAACTGAAGAGCAGAAGACTGAAGAGCCAAAATCAGAAGACTGAAGACTGAAGACTCAGAAGATTTTGTAATCTTTAAATTTTTGTCTTTTTGATTTTGTTGATAAACTCATTGTAATATGTAACGGGATGCCAATCATCAATGAAGATTTATCATTATGGTCAAAAGATAATATCTCATTATCTTATTTACATGTCTTTTATTTTGATATGCCTGAATGAATGTCTCTGAACTGATTGTATGTTGATAAGGGAGAAATTGTTTAAGTATTTGGTAATGAACTATTTAAAGAGATTCATTACTGAAGAAATTGCTGAATGATTAAACTGCTGAGAAACTCTGAAATTGTTGGGAGATTCTCTAATTTAAGAAAATGTTGGGAGACAACCAATCTTGTAATAGGATAAACTGAAACCTGAGTATAGGTTATATGTTTGTAACAAGATAGGTTTTGGCATCATCAAAAAGGGGGAAATTGTTGGGAGATGAATTTTAATAAAGATTTATGATTTTGATTAGATCCCAAAACCCCTGAGTATGACATGTTCAGAATGATCTTGATAGTTGAGTCAGGATTCAGTTTTTAGAATATTCAGGATGTTATCTGCAGAATGTATAGTCAGCAGATATAGTTCACGATAGTTACTGAAGACTCAGTAGGATACTGAGTAACTGAAGACTCAGCGAGAAGACTCAGCACATCAGTCAGTATAAACTACAAAGACTCAGAAGACCCTGAAGACTCAGAAGACCCTAAAGACTCTGAAGACAAAAGGAACTAAGTCAGAAGTGTTGTTAAGGTTATATCAAACTCAGAGTTTGTAACCAAAAAGAGCCGTTGAAGGTGTCTACCTTTAACTGGAGACAAAAGTCAAAAAGAGGAAGACAACATTGTACCATACTGACACTGACAGTGACAGGTCTCTGAAAAGGATGTCAAATGTACAAAAGTTCCAGACTGCAAAAAGTGAAGACCGGCTACATGAAAGGCTATTGCCTAGAAAGTGTTAGGGAGTTTCAAACCTTAAATATAGTCGTTTCACACACCACAAGAGGGAACTCATGAAGCTGTCTCTCCAACGGATAGTTTTCAAGAGTGACCTTGGTGTACACCTATAAATACTGGTGACCCTCTACATTGTAAGGTCACGGGAAATTTATACGCAACTTAAGAGCTCAAACTTATTCTTGTAAAAGTGAAAGCACTCAAAAAACTTAGAATTTCCCAAGTGCTTCGATATTGAAGAGAGCTCACTATACTAAGCCTAGCTTGATAAGAATTATCCAAAAGCTTAGTCGAGATATCCTAACCCTTAACATTGCGCTTTATTGTAAAGGATATCTCATCCTAGTTGGAAACCAACCAAGAAACCCCAAACCCTTGAGAAGGTAGTTGGAGTGTGTTTGTTGGTGAGAAGAGTTGTAAAGTGTTAGTAAACTACGCGGAGTAGTCAGAAAACTCTAGAGGAGAAGTTAGTAAGCTACAGGGGTAGTCTGAAAGCTTGTGTGTGATTGAGTAAGTAAACTACGGAGGTAGTCAGAAAGCTCAAGGTCGGGTTGAGAAAAGTAAACCACGTGGAGTAGTCGTAAAAACTTCGGGGCGAAGTTGAGTAAGTAAACTACGAGGTAGTCGAAAAGCTCGAAGTTGATAGTGAATTTCTCTAAAGAGTCGGGGAGAGTGGGACGTAGGAGCTTGAGTCTCGAACCACTATAATTGTTGTGTTCTTTATTGCTTTCTTATCGTGCTTATCCGTTGCATTGTCTTGATTTTGAAAGCATACTTTTCATCGATATTCGGTTGGAATCAATCCTTTGAAGTTGCATAAGTGAATCACAACCTAATCACTATTTCATAAAGGAAGGTTTTTCAACAAAAGCTTAAAACAGTATAAACTAAGGGCCAACCATTCAAGACAACCGAGTAGCTAGAAACGAGATAGTTACCAAACGAACGCATTACTCTTCGAGGGTTCAAGAAGTTAGTTATCGATCCAAGCAACTCGGGATCTCTAACACTTAGGACTCGGTTGGGATTATCCGAGTTTTTAAAAGCATTTCGGGATCTTTGTCTCAAGAGACTTTGACTCAGAAGCGATCTGTCTTTCGTAACCTAATCTTGAGGATTATCGACTCGTCCGACCTCAAGAAGAAAAAAGTTTTAAAAACACTGAACACGTGTATTCCCCCCCATACACGTGTAAGACTCGTTTGCACCGGGACCAACAAGAGAGTTCGTGAGAGATTAGCTACGAAGGACAATTTGATTAAGCCTGACATATTTGTTGGTTCGGGGGCTGGCGTGTGCTCGATGTGTCTGGGACCGACAGAATCCTCTAACCACGTGTTGTTTTCATGTTCGGTGGCTTTTCTTATTTGGCAAGCTGTATCACTATGGCTCGACAAACCAATGCTCTACTCATCATCCGCTCGTGAACACTTTATAGAGTTTGTGGAGTCAAAAAATGAAAGTGTCAGGAGAAAAGTTTCCGGTTTGGTTTGGCAGGCTACAATATGGAAGATTTGTCCGTAATGGGCTTATATTCAAAGACAGTTCGTATACTCTGAACGAACTCATTGATGGTATAAAATTATGTTCGTGGAAGTGGATTTGTGCTCATTATTTGTTATCCTTTGTGGCACCTTTCTATGATTGGGAATGTCAACCTTTAGAGTGCATTCCGTCTAAGATGTAATTTGCTTATTTTTTGATCTGACAAGACTTTTGTATTGAAGGATTTGGAGTACCCCTTGTGCTCGCGATAATATTTCATCTTTATCTTTCAAAAAATAATAAAATTATTGAGATACTTATTAATAATTAAGATGGGACAAGCATTGCTTTTGCAACCCAAATAATTTATTCATGATTATTGATGTAGTCAGGTTGTTGATAGATGTAGGGATATTACAGTTTAGATTAATTTCTTGATTTAATTTTGGATTTTTTTTTTGCAATTCTCGATTTCTTAATAATTTTGTTGCATATGTTCATGTATTTGTGCATGTCGAAGATATGTAAATTTTTTGGACTTAGAAGATGATGTGTAAATTTTTTAATTTAAATATTTAATTTTTTGTAATTTTTTATTTGGATTTTTTAATATTAAACGAACATATGTAAATATTTGAATTTTAGATAGTAAATTTTGATATTTTGTCAATTTAGATATGAAAATTTTAAATTGTAAATGAAATAAAATGCAAATATGCATATGTTTCTATTTTTTATTTTCATCTACTCCCTTAGGGGTAAGACTAAATTAAAAAATAGGAGATGTGACATAATAAGAGATAGGAGTAGGGGTGAGCATCGGTCGGTTCGGTCCCCGAACCGAACTAAATTGCAAAAACCAAAAATCAAAATGTTTAAAAAATATAAAACCGAACTGAAACCGAATTGTAGTGGAACCGAACATAAACCGAACCAAAAAATTTCGGTTCGGTTCAGTTTTGTACCGAAAAAATCGAAACTTATAATTCGCAAGATGCTAATAAAATGCTCGTGTTCTTAAGTTGTAACAAAGAACAAAGGAAAAGCATTATGCATGAGCAATATGTCATAAGTTCATAACACAAAAACTAATTCATAACCATAAATTAAACGTGGGGTGGTTGCATTTGTGATGGGTAACTGAGAAGGGATAATGGGATGTGTGGTAATAATGGGTATTATTATATGTACAATTACTACTTATTAACTGATTTATTTAAGGATATTAATATTTATATATTATGTAATTAATAAATAAAAAATAGTGTTAAGTATAATTTCGGGTTTCGGTTTTACCAAAATTTATAATTCTTAAAACCGAACAGAAAACCGAAAACAAATTTTTTTATATTTTAAAACCAAAACCGAAATATTTAATTGAAAGCCGAACTTAATTTAATATTTAGGTTCGGTTCGGTTTGGTTTTTCGATTTTGGCATATTTTTACTCATTCCTAGATAGGAGTGATGTAAAGAAGGTGTGAGAAAGTAAGGACATTTTTTTCTTTTAAGCATAATTTTACAGCTTATAATAATAAAAGAATCTAAATGCAAAGTGTCATATTTTGCCCCTCTAAATGACCCGCTCAAAAACATTCATGTTTCATCCCTCCAACACAAGAAACCAAACACTGTAAGCTTGGGCTAATTATAAACCTTTAGTTGTTGCTTCAAGAGAAGAAAATGTTTTCTTAACCTTACATACTGTGTAGACAAGCTCATTTTCAGCTTAAAGATCTGAGTGATCTTCTTGGTACAGTAAAACCTCTATAAATGGGACCGGAGGATTTTATTAATTTATAGAGATATTATTATATCGATAAATTAATAATTTATTAATTTAAAGAAGTTTTAACGTATATGCACAGTTGACCTTCAAAGTTCCAAATTCTTTGAATAACTTTAAGTATACATGCATAGTTATTGATGAAAATTAAGTTAAAATGCAAATGTACAAGTAGAATTCCATGAATACAAACTCACGTAGAAGTTGGAATGACTTGTTTAAATTAATTGGTTTTGAAAAATACAAAAATATGGTTCATTGGACTAACATTTGTGCATTGAATCATGGATATAAATCAGCACTATATATTTATCCATTGGAATCTTGGTAAATCACATATAATATCACCACAAAATGGATGTGAATCAATTGCTCGACTTTCCGGGTGAAAATAATCAATGTCACGAAATTCAGAGTCTAGAAGAGATAGTGGCCGATGTCATTCATAATCCGGAAGATGAAGAAGCAGAGGATAATTCAATAGCTTTGGAACCGGTCACTCTAAAAGAAGCATTGCAAGCATCAACAACTCTTCATAACTTTTTGTTGCAGTACGAGAAGACAACGCCACAACTATTGGGTGCAGTAAGGAGATTTAAAGATGAGATCAACATATATTTGAAGTTCAAGAAAAAACAAGTTACAGTAGATTCTTATTTTACTAAGCTGTCTTAAGAATATTCAAGTGCATCATATATATGTATATGAATTATTTTTAATAATTATTAATTTATAGTTTCGTCGGGACCAATATATATACACTGGGATCTCAAAAAAATTATTATCTTATAATTTTATTGATTGGGTCCCAAATTTGTACTGGTCCCAACTTGGGACCGGACAAATTATTAATTTTAGCGAGGTTATTAATTTATCGAGTATTAATTTAACGAGGTTTTACTGTAGTAGCAAGTGAATTGGTTGTGATCTTGTGTTATAAATATTCCACTATTTGATTATTCTACTTGTTTATTTTTGATGGGGAAGCCATTTATAGAATTTTAAATTCTAATTCTTGTTGATTTTAAATCCTCTAAAATTTTATACTATATTATCTATAATATTTTTTTTATTTTTTTCAAACACAATATATTATTAATAATTCATCACACACTTTTTATTTATTATTATCTACATAACTCAAACACACTCTCTCTTGCTTTTCTACTTTGCATATTATCTCTCATACTTTACACACAACTTTCAATATACTATCAATCATTTATTACATACTCTCTTCGTCCCTTAGCAATTTGAACCAACATGTGGGCACAACTATTTAGAAAAGTAAGTAATGAGTAGGGATTTGAGGGTAATTTTGTAAACTTTTATGTATAAAGTAAGTAAATGAATTTGGTTGTGTGTATATGTGGGCCCACATATAATGGCAAATGGTGTAAATTTGTTAATATTATGAGGGTATAGTTTATGCAGTACTTTCCATTTTTAGTGTGTGCAAATTGGTAAGAGACGGACCAATAAGGAAAGTATATTTTTTAAAATCTCACCCTATTAAATCCTACAAAATCCTACCATATTAAATCATACAAAATCCATACTCCCAAACATATACTCCATGTGTCTCTAATTCGATTGAACATTTACTGCGCATAGGAATTTTAAGAAAAGAATTGTTCATTATTATTAAAAGAGATAAAATTGCTTTTTGGTGGGGATTAAATGGTAAAAATAATGGCATTTGTGTAAATTAAATGAAATAAAGTTGACTTTAGTGTTAAAAAATTAAGAGTAGGTCTAGTGTGAAAATTTTCATATATGAAAATCTATAAAATTGTCATAAATCAACCATCTACACCATAAACACTAAATAATGAACCCTAAATTATGACCTATTCGGGCCTGGTGAACCATGAACCACTTGGGCCGAGTGAACCATGAACCACTCAATTTTGTCTTACCTTCACTAATTACAGAATTTGGTTGTAAATTAAAGTTTTTTTCATGTATAAAAATTTTCATACTAGACTTTGTCAAAAAATAATAACATTGAGGGTAATATTGAGGGTACAGAAAAAAAGTTGTTTTATTACTCCCTCCCGTCCACGGGCGGACGCCTGCTTACGTTAAGGGGGGGCTTGGCCCCTCCCAATTATTTTTTTTTACTAGTATTATGGTTTAGGGTCTTAATTCAACAATTTGTTAAAGATGTTGGCGGTGCCAGTTTAATAAGGGTGTGTTTTGAAACACTTAAAACAACGTCCAAAATCACTTATTTTCAAAAACTGTGAGAGAGAGCTTTGAAAATAAGTGCTTTTGGAAGATGCTTTAAGTGTTTCGAAACACACCCTAAATATATATTCTTTTAACTACACATGTATGTTCACTAGGCTATTAATCACCCGAGCCCATACTTTTTCACTTGTCAGCCCAATATACTTTGTCATGTCTAGGCTTGGCAATGGGGCGTGGCGGGGCCTGGGACAACTCCCCATCTCCATCCCTTGAAATTGGGAGGGGGGAATCGAAGGAACCATTAAAAAAAAAAACTGCCCCATTCCCGCCCACTGAATTTCATCCCATGAAACCCCGCCCTGGGTTTTTTTTTTTTTTTTTTTTAAATCTAAGTTTCACAATTTTAATACGAATATAAAAATTCAAAATACAAATTAAGCAACATCAATAAAAATTAAAAAATAGTTCAACATCAACATCAACAAAAATTCGAAATATAAAATTAAGCATACAACATAAATATAAATTAAAAATAGTTTATTGTTCATCTCATTTGTTCTCTCTAATAATTAAACAACTTCAAATCTCCGTTTCATTTGCATCCATATCAAGCTCCTCCTAAAAAAATATAAATAATTTCAATATTATATATATTAGTAAAGTATAATTTCAAGATTAGGATTTAAAATTTTCAAAACATATTATTTAATTATATATATATATATATATATATATATATATATTAATTTAAATTAAAAAATTTGGGGCCCGTGGGGCAGGGCGGGAATGCTATCCCTAGGCCCCTGGCCCAACCTTCGGGACAAAATTCCTTATCCCATGGAATTTTCATGAGGATTCGCCCCACGCCAAGCCTAGTCATGTCAACCCCATTTATAATATTTTATTTTTTATTTTTTAAATTGTACAGGTTAATTAAAAATTTGGAATTGAAAAAATATAATTTGTTACACTGAAACATTCGACTTGTTACATTAAAACGTGCAATTATGTTTTACGAACATAAGTTGCATGTTTCAGTGTACCAAGTTGAATATTTCAATGCAACAATTTGCATGTTTCTAAAATACGCTATGTAGTTCACAGTAAATTTAGTGCACAGGAGACTCACTCGTAATTTTTTAAATCATTTTTCTAATTTATATTTCTTTTAATTTTAAGTTATTATAAATTTTAGATTTTAAGGGATTTGAACGTATTTCAACCACAGTTCTTTGGTGTTGTAAATTTTCAATTCGACATGTAATTTCTATATTTTTGGAGTATTTATTATTATATGTTGTTTCATTGTATGCTATCATTATGGTTTTAAATTTTAGTTATTAGGAATTTACTAAATCTTTACACATACATTAAAAATTGTCCAAATTCACATACTTTTAAATATTTAACAATAAAAATTAATATCTTGTGCAAATATAAAATATTTAAACTTTATTATTAAAAAGAATTAATGTAAAAATTGGCCCCCCTACTCTTAAATCCTGGTTCCGTCCTTGCCCCCGTCCACCAAATTTATGCATATTTGCCTTATTCATCCGTCCACTAAATTTATGCATATTTTCTTTATGGAAAAAAATCACTTTATCTTTATCTCTCAACTATTACTTATTTATTTTAAATGTCATTATACTTTACTCACAAACAATCACTTTATTTGTAAATGAACCCCACAATACCCCATACTCCTTCCGTCCCATTGTATTTGTCCCACTTTCCCTTTATGGACGTCCCACTATAATTTTTCTAGTCCATAAAAGGAAAAAGTAACACTCAACTACCTTATATTTTATCCCCATAAAAGGAAAAAATAACACTCCACTACCTTATACCCTTCACTTTTCATCCAAAAAATAATATAAAGACCCACTAACTATTATTTTAATATCATTTCTTAAACAATCCAACCAAAAGAAGTGTGACAAATACAATGAGACGGAGGGAGTAATACCCTTATTTTATCTACTTTTTTTTTTTTTTACGGTTGTACCCATAATATCAAGCATAAATTTGATAGATAGAGGGAGTACCATTTATAAAAATGTTCAATTGTGTAACATATTTTTTTTAACAAATATTCAATTAAATTAAAGACGAAGGTAATACAAAATTCTAATATATATTTTATTTTAGGGATGAGTTTATAAATAGCCTAACATAAAAATAAAAGTTCTTTTTTGTCATAAAATTTATAATCATTCTTTTTTAGCCAAGAGAATATATTGTTTTCCAACTTTACCCTTTTTTATGCTTTTATTATTTTAGTTCGTACTACCATATATACACCCCGTACCACCCTTCAATTAACCCCGTACCACTATTTTACCAACCCCGTACCACTATCACTACCGTACCACACTTATTTCAACCCCGTACCACCTTATTTTAACACCGTACCACCATCATTTCATCCAGTACCATAATTTAATTCAACTTGTACCATCATTTTTAAATTTGTACCACAATTTAATTAATTTCGTACTACACTATATTAATCCCGTACCACCATTTTTTTAAATTTTTTGTTAACTTCTTTAAGGGTATAATTGCCCAAAAATTAATTCTCTTTGCTAAAAAAGAATGAAATAAATAACCTTGATAAAAAAAAACTTTTTAAATGAGAAGAGACTAAAAATGGGGGTTTTCTCTTTATATTTTATTCCAAATCCTGGATTTTAAATCCTATCAAAGTCGAAGCATTTTTCTTTTTAGAACGGAAGTCAAAGCTACCTCAGAGTGAAAGCTATAAACAACTGCGTTTTGTTTTGAGATTTAAGTATGCGGAGTGAGTCAAGATTTTAGAATTCAAGAATTAAGAATCCTTGATGAATAGTAAATGTATGTGTTTATTTTGGAATTTGAGTATGATGAAATTTAACTTTATATCAAATCAATGTTTAATAATGATTGATGTTTAATTATTATATTATATTGAGAATAGTAATATAGTGTATAAAGTGTGATGTATTGTGAAGAGTAGTAATAAATTTTATAGGTATTTATAGGTGTGAATTGAATGTGAGATTTAAAAACTAGATTATAAATTTCAAACTCGTATAAGACGGAGAGCCCAAAGTCTTAAGTCCATACTCTAAATCCCAAAACAAACATAGGTGCAACTAAAACACAGGATCTCAAAAGGCTGGAGTGAGTGAGAGAGCACCAACCACAATTTTCCCTTTCGCCCACCAATGGCGAGAGCCTCCCTCATCGCCGCTCCTCTCTCCGCCACTCGCCGCCACCTAAATTATATCCCCTTCACTTTCACTTCCTCTAAACCCTCCCGCATTTCTACTGTGCGCGCCACTACAATGCGCGTGTCCTCCAAAAAATCGCACCCCTCTCTCCAAGTCATCGGCGGAGCCGTCGACGCGTTCCTCCCCGCATTCCAAACCCTTCATCTCCCGTACGCTCCTTATCCCTTTATTGCTTGGAATCGCCACGTTGAGACGATTTTCGCCGCATTTTTTCGGTCACTCCCTGATGTCACGTTCCGGCGGGAGTGTCTCCGCACTAGCGACGGCGTCGCCGTCGCTCTCGATTGGGTTTCCGGCGACGATCGACGCCTGTCTTCCGAGTCCCCCGTACTCATTTTACTGGTGGGTTGTTGACAGTTTTATTTGATGGTCTGTTAGTTTTGTGTGGTGATGTAGTTTTTTAGGTGATTGCACTTTTATATTGTTTGGAATATTTCGTATTAATTTACTGATTAGATTTGACTTAGTTTAAGAAAATTTTCGAATCCATGATTGTTTTGTTCGAAATAAGGCAAGTGCTCAAGTAATTCCATCTTGATTTTGTTATTCTCTCAGAACATTGCTGGAAAGAATCAGATAATCTCTTTCTTGTTGCTTTGGAAATGATGAGTAATTCTTTAGAAGAAATATAGGTGCTATATGGAGTATTGTAAATTAAAGGAAAGCTTTAGCTGTATTGCTATGTTAAGACATTGAGTTTGGTGAGTAAATAAAAAGGATCAAACAGTAGAGTAAAGAGTACAAAATTTGTAGCAAACCAATTCCTCAGAGATTATTTGAAGTAAAATTCAAGATTTTGTATCTCTATTATTTGATTTGGTAAAACAATACAACTCACAACGATATGGTGCAGCCAGGTCTTACTGGTGGTAGCCAGGACATGTACGTGAGGCAAATGCTTTTGCGAGCTAGGAGTAAAGGATGGAGAACGGTGGTATTTAATAGCAGAGGTTGTGGAAACAGCCCTGTTACCACAGCTCAGGTACACTTCATGTTTGTGAGCCTTCCCCTTTTGGCAAAGAGTTAAAGTCTCTTAAATTTTGAATACTGTGTTTGTTTGTGGATTGGAGTGGTTACAAATGTGTATTTGCATTTTGTATATGTTTGGGAGTGTGGATTTTGTAGGATTTGCTAGGGTGGGATTTTAGAAAGTAATATGTGATAGATGAATGGTTGTGTATTGAAAATTGTGTAAAGTAGGAGAGGAGCTTGTAAAGTAAAAAAGGAGAGAGAGTGTTGAGTTGGGTAGATAATAGTAATTACTTAAAAAGTGGGATGATTGATAGTGCATTAGAAATTGTGTTGAAAAAGTAAAATATGTGTATTATAAGGTAAAATTTTAGAGGATTTGATTTCATATACCAAAATCCGGATAAACCAACAAGGATTTGGACTTGAAATAAAGAAAGTGGGATGGGAAGCTGTAAACAAGCAAGGCCTAAGAAGTTAATGTTTGCTGAGCAATTGTATCCTTATTACACATCTTATACTTATAAACACAGACTTAGACAGATTGTGAGTGCTGTCCAGATTATCAATGTTTTTAGACGCTATGTAAGTTAAGCTGATAATATTATCAAATTTTGGTAGCTTAATGTATGATTTATAACTTTGTCTTAGCAGCCTACCATTTATTTAATCTTTTGCTAATCATTGCAGTTCTATTCAGCATCTTTTCTAGGAGATATTTCTGAGGTAGTAGAGCATGTTGGCAACCGCTACCCAAGAGCAAAGTTATATGCTGTTGGCTGGTCTCTTGGAGCTAATATTCTTGTTCGATAAGTGGGCCAGGTAATTGAACCATGTTCATATGTTCTATTCTTCATTGGAGGTCTAATTTCCTATGTGCTCTATTTATTTTTTGCAACCTAATCTCTCCATTTTAAACCATATTTATTAAGTTGACAAAACAGTTAGTACCTCACTTACACTACTGGAGGGGGTTTCAGGTTTCAGTCCATCCTCAGACAGATAATCCCGATTTGTTACAAGGGTTAAATTATTAAAAAAAACCATACTTATTGAGCTTATTATGCGTGAATACCTCAACAACTAGGCTAGTTCATAATGTGCAATACATTGATTACACCTCTATTTCCTTCCTTGGCCAACTTGTTAACACCATTGCAGCATTTGGTTGAAAAATTTCACATAAAATTTACTTGTTTTCAAGCAGCTCTAACATGTAAACTGATAGGAATCATTAGGATTGTTATTATACTAGAGTTGGGTCTTCTTTAAGATTTGTTTGGATTAGAAAGAATATGCACTGGGATCTGTTTCCTTTATCATATCTTTTTCATATCTAGTCAATTATTTGTAGATTAGTATTAATCTGGGGTATGTTTTTTGTTTATCCATGGACAAATTATTATTTAATCGAGTCTCCTAGAAGCATAGTTGTTACGGGTGCGCCCAAGGCGCGCCTAAGGCGCAAGGTGCACCAGGCGCCAGCTGCTGCGCCTCTCCATGGCTGAGGCGGGCGCACCATAATTTTTTTTTTTTTTTATACAATCGTGTTCTGGAAGGTTTTAAGGGTATGAAACTAGGGTTTCAAGTTGAAACTTAAAACCACGGCCGCTTTTTCATAGTTTCTTTCTTCTCTCTTTGAATCTCTTCTCTTCCCTTCTCGTAGACTTAGGGATGAAGAAATTGAATTTGACTATTTAGAACCTCCAGAAGAATTTGACGATGAAGATGATTAGTTTGCTATTTGTTTGTCTTTGATTTGGTCCATTTGGATACGTATTGGTTATTACTTCGTGCTTTTTGAGTTTGCAATGTGTTATTGAAGATTATGCCCTTAATTTGTGTCATTTATGTGTTTTTGAACTTTAAACTAATGTTCATTTACATGCTAATATGTGTATTTCAAGGTTTTATGTTGTTTTTTCCAATTTTTCGGCCCAGGGACCAGCAGGGGCGGACTTATGCAGGTACAAGGGGGTACAGCTGTACCCCCAAATTGAAATAATATTTACTAGTATATAGCTTTAGTCATAGTATATCATTTAGCCCAGTGGTGTAACTTGTTCTTCATGCCTAAATCATCCTGTGTTCAAACCTTAGGTCATGCATTTTTATATTTTTTTTTCCATAGGAAATCAGCAAAATGAGTAGTAACTTAAATATTTGAATACTCACCTCCTCCTATTTTTATTTTTATTATAAGCGCAACTCCTTCCATTTTGATAAAAAGCAAAGACTAGTACTCTCTTAAATTTAAAGATAATTTAAAAAAAAAAAATAATGAGCAGTATTTTAAAATTTTTAATTCATGTTTTTTTTTAATTATTGAGTTAATTTATGAAAGAGTTATCCATGCTTATTATTTGTATGATGATTGTTTGGTTATTTTATAAAAGCATTAAATAATTTTTTTTTGTTATAAACTAGAATTTATGTTAGGTTATACTTGCTGCATATGTTTATGAAAGAATTTGATACGAACTTATTGTTATAAATTAGAATTTATGTTATTCTTGCTACATATGTATATTAAATAAAAAAAAACTTCTAAAAAATGAAAACTCAACGAACTTATAAGTTGTTTTTATAATTTAATTTGAATGTTATGTATATATATATATATATATATATTTGATTTAGACATTGAGGTGTAATTTTTTTTAAGTATTAAGTAATATTTTATTAATAATGATTCGTACCCCCAAATTTAAAATCCTGGGTCCGCCACTGTGACAGGGACGCCAGGCGCAGCTTTGCGCCTTGCGCCCGTAACAACTATGCCTAGAAGTATCTGGGCTTATGTTTTTGAACCTGGATTTGTTCGGCTGCTAAGCTTGGGGCAAGTTACTTTGAGTAGTCTTGCTGGAAATGTATTGTTTTTCTTTAATCTCAGTTTTAATTTGCCTTAATAATCCCTTTACTCCTATCATAAACAATCCTAGGATAAACAATTATAACAAAAAGTCACCTAGATCCCTTCAATCATAATGTATACGATTATAAGGGAATGTCAACTAGTACCTTAATCATGGGCCAAACAATTCTTCTTTTGGCGACAAGTATGTACTGTATATAAGTGGGTATTTGTGTCCTTTTATAAGTTGTAAAAGAAAATTAATGAGGATACAATTATTTTCATATCTTCTCCATGGTATTAGAGACCTAGTGCTTTGTACACCTTGGGATCCTTTTTCAGAAATCATTCCTGAATCTTGCATGTTCCTTCTCAACTTTCTTTGCCAACATTCTGTTCTTTCTCTATCTCAAAAAAAAATTCTTAGCTAACTTAAAAGACATCCTTATTCCTGGCACCTCAATTGAGGCTTATTTGTTGAGTAGTGAAGAGAGGCAATGAGAATACAAATGGAGGCACTTGAGAAGAATGGAAGTTGGGAATAGCTGCCACAAAATAAGAGAGCAATAGGATTCATGTTTGTTTTGAAGTGCAAATCAGATAGGTCACTGAGAGATTGAAGGCCATGTTGATTGCTAAGGGTATGTTTGTTTAAAGCTTCCCAACCCACCTTTTTTATTTCAAATCCAAATCTTCATTTGTTTATCCGGATTTTGATATAAGATTTCAAATCTTCTAAAATTCTACCCTATTCCTATTTTACTTTTTTCAAATACAGTTTCCCGTACACTTTCAATTATCTATCACCCACTTTTTTATTATTATTATTATCTAACCAACTCAACGCTCTCTCTCCTCTTTACTTTTAGCCACTCTCTCTCCCACTTTACACAAAATATCCAATAACATTCAATCATCTATCACATACTTTCTAAAATCGTACCCTATCAAATCTTATAAAAACCACACTCCCATACTACTAGTCATCAAATCCACTCTACTACATTTGAAATTCATTCCAATCCATAAACAAACATACCAAGGCTACACACATATCTTTGGAGTGGACTATTAGAGACGTTCACAATAGAGGTTTAATACTGTGTGGATTAGATTGTTGTTCACCGAAAATTTTAATTGGGACTTACAGTAGTTTGATGTAAAAAAGCCTGTATCATAGGGACTTAAAGAAAGAGATATACAATGTGGATTACATTGGGCTTTGGGAGAGAGATTAAAGAGAGCTAGTGCAATCTAAAAAAGGCATTCTATGAACTCAATCAGTCAGGTATACTAAAGTATTCTCAATGGCAGGTATAAGTAGAGCCAAGGTCATCATGCATTGTTCATAAAGTACACGACTTCATGGGGAGTTACTAATTTTGTACTATGCTGACGAGTTAATTGTTATTGGGAACAATATGAAAGAGTAGGAAACCCTAATATAATGCTTAGCAAAGGAATTTGAGATCAAAATCTTGGGGAAATTGAAAACCTTTCATGGGGTAGAAGTAGTTTGACTCGCCATGGTGTCTTTATTTCCCAACATAAGTTTGTATTGGTCTCTTAAAGAGAAGACGTGATGGGCATTTTGTGATCAATTAGTCATTATGTCTTGTTTAAGTGTACCACCTCCCATTTGTAGTTCACATTGTTGTGTTTTAGTTATGCCTATGAGACCATGATTATGTTACATGTAGTAGGGTGATTAATAAAAAAATTGTTACTAAGAATGCTTGTTACCTTTTTTCATTCCTTGAGCAATGTATGGCGCGAAGGATTATTCAAATTCGAGGACCTTATATTGGGACTCATTATAGGTGGATAATTTTTGCTTATTTTTTATTCACTTCTATAGAGATTAGAAGGATGCAAGTAAAGTAAAATCAGATCAAGGACGACTAGGATTACAGAATGCTTTCCTTAACATAATCACACCCTTGCTAATACTAACAACATGACTGGTATGAAGGAAAGGAATAGGGTGTAAATGGAATAATATTTCTTGATTCTATTCCTAATCCTATAATGGTATGTTTTATTGATATAAATCCTAATTCCATAGGGAACTTTTATTCCTAAAAAAATAATAGTGATTCCTTCTCTCCCTGTGGTCTTTACATATTCCCAGACTGTGAGGAAATACCTTTTTTTTTTTGACTAATTTATCCTCACCTTTTTTTTTACAATATTATTTTCTAATATAAATCCAATAATTTTAAAAGCACTATAGTTAATCGTAATTAAAACTTAACAACATGGTTGGTATGATGTGATGAAATTAGTTTTAATGGAACAAATTCAAGAATTGAATGGTGATGGGAAAGAAATGACATAAGAATTATTGGTATTGAGAGAATACATTTGTAATGGAAAAACCATTCCTTGAGCGATTCCAATCTTGTGATTGGTTTTTTTATAATGAAATGTAAGTTTTTTAATGTTGTGTACTAAAATATCGGGTTAGGGAGTTTGATCTTGACTTAGGACTTTAGTAACACAAACAAGTAATTAAGAGGTGTTTGTAGCATTTATTGCATATGATTGAGAGTTAGAATATTTGTTCATCACAAGTGCAAGAGATAAAATTTTAAGAGGTTTGGTAGGGTATGAATTCTCTAGTTGTTTGGGTCATAAATGAGCCCTATTTATAGTGTGAGGGAGAGTGGGGCTCACTCTCGAGGGAGAGTGGGGCTCACTCTCCCGGTTTACAAGTACTATTGGCCGAAAGTTGGCCTGCAAAACATTAAATGCAAAAGGTTTGATTTGATCTGTCTCTGGAGTTTGCGGGAGGTCGCCCGAGGTTTGGCGACTTCGCAGACCTAAGGCGTCGATCTAGGTAATTCCGGTTTTGACGGCAGGAATTAGCGATTTTAAAGTATCTCTGCTTGATCAATCAATACCGTCTTCGCAGATTTATTTCTAACCCTGGCATGGTTTAGGAAAGATCTTCTGTACTAAGTTTCTGACGCACGTTCTGTCATAGTTAATGCTCTGTCCTTGGGACCAACCGAGGTCATCGAGCTCGCGACTGATGAGATCGCCTGAAGTTACCTCGCTCTGCGAGGTGCGAGGTGTTATACTTAGAAAATTTACGGGTTCCTTTAAGACTTGTAGATTGTTGATACGTGGGCTCGGGCCCACCTCGAATGATATGCACACAACATTTAAGAATTTATCTTTAATGACCAAATTATCTTTGAACATGCATTTCTTTTAAAAACACATATATTAATTAAAAAATATGCTATTGTTTTATAATTTTGCAAAACTTAAAATTCCTATTATTTTATTTATAAATATTTTTTAGGGTTCGACTTTTATATGAAGTTATTTTTTTTAATTTTGTTTAAATCTTTTATCCATAGCTTCGACTCAGTTATAATTTTTTTCCAAAAGATAATTTTAAGAACTGATAACTAAAAACACAATCTTTCTGACAATTTTCTGGACATTAAAAAAAATGCAGAAAATCTTTAAAATTAAATCAGAAAAAGAATTCTTGCAAAATATTAAGGAATAAAAAATTATTCGATTTAAAACAAAAATATCTAAAGATTAAACTTGTCGTTCAACTAAAATGTAATAAAAAATGAATATCCTTAAACGTCACCATTTAGAATAGCTCTAACCAACTCTTCTCTATAGTATCCGGTCATGCTAATAAAAAACATTAAGATATTGCAATGTGGCACACAACTCTAAAAACCTACAACCTCTGATGTAGTAAAATTCGGGATCTTCCTAATCTCTGAATCAATATTCTGTCTCTTTTCTGAAATTTCAGCTTAACTCCAATTGCTTTGCATAAAACTTAGCTAGCAGTAGCAATTTAACTTCCAATAATTGAAGTCACATCTTTAATATTTGCAGTCATCGTCGAGTTATCAAAACTTGCACTTCTCTTTTTTGTGTGAATTGTCCATTTCTTGGAGATTATAGAAGAGAAAATGAATCATCAAAGTTCTTGAGATCCGATTCCAGAATACTTTCTACATTATTTATTTCATTGTCTTTTTCCCTTTGTATCTCATTTTGTTAGGATTTAAAGCAGCAATTATGGAGAAAATAATATAAACAAGAATTAAGGAACACAAATTTGGTTACCCAGTTCGTCAGGAATGACTACGTCTGGGGGCACTACCAAGCCAGGAAATTTACTATTTTCGAGTGATGTTATGGTGATACACAAATACAATGAGTCAAAAGTGTTTAAATATGAGACTGGGCCAAAACCCTAAATCCGCGTACAGGCCTTCGGAACCGCTCGACCACGGGCCTTGGTCGAGCAGTTCCGCTCGAGCTCATCACTGGTCCAGCGCCTAGCGGGCGCTGCATTGGGGGGTGCTCGACCGAGCATAAGTGCTCGACCACGAGTCTGGTCGAGCGCCTCCCACGCTCTGCATCCCGGTTTCGATCAGGCTCCAACAATCCCAACAATCTCCCACCTGGAGACTGACTCCAACTGTAACTTGTCTCCTCCCTTTCAACGGTCTCTCTTACTGGTAGTAGTGCCGGGCCTTCATCTCAGTTTCCAAGGCCAGTTGAAGTCATGCATAACTTCAACTTCTCTAAGGTCACATCCTTAGTCAACATGTCAGCAGGATTCTCACTTCCTCGGACCTTCATTAGCTGTAAAATCTTGTTCTCAATGAGGTAACGTATGTAATGATACCTCAACTCAATGTGCTTCGTCCTCGAGTGAAAAACTGGATTCTTTACCAAGTAAATAGCACTCTGACTGTCACTATACATAATACTATCTTTTTGCTCCTTCCCCAACTCACACGAAAGATTCTGCAACTAAACCATCTTCTTGCTAGCCTCTGTAACTGCAACGTACTCTGCTTCTGCAGTGGACTGAGCTACGATCTTCTGCAACTTAGAAGCCCAAGAAATTGCTGTACCACCAAAAGTAAACACATACCCGGTTGTACTCCTCCTTTTGTCGAGATCACTGGATGCCAAGTCTGCATCAACATATCCTGCCAACTCAACGCTTTTGCCCTCAAAGCACAAAGCTTGTTCAGTAGTACCTCTCAAGTACTTAAGGATCCACTTCACTGCCTCCCAATGCTGCTTACCCGGATTACCCATAAACCGGCTAACAACTCCCACTACATGTGCAATATCCGGTCTTGTACACACCATGACATACATCAAACTGCCAATTGCTGAAGCATATGAAGTGTTTTACATGTAGGTCCGTTCCTTTTCGCTACTAGGTGAGTCCTTGTTGGATAGCTTGAACTGACTTCCCAACGGGACACGAATTGACTTTGCATCTTCCATACTAAATCTCGTCAAGACCTTCTTTATGTATTCAGCCTGTGAAAGATACAACTTTCCTGCCACCTTATCACGATCGATTCGCATACTTAAGATTTGCTTGGCCTCTCCAAGGTCCTTCATAGCAAACCTATCAGACAATTTCTTCTTCAACTTGCTCACTTTCCGAGCACTAGAGTCTGCTATCAACATGTCATCAACATATAATAGCAAAATGATATAACCACCATCATACCTCTTGAAGTAACAACAATGGTCCGCTTCACACCTATTGATCTCAATTTCGTGCATGAACCCATCAAACTTCTTGTACCACTGTAAAGGAGCTTGTTTCAAACCATACAAGCTCTTCTTCATTTTGCAAACGAGCTCACTATTCCCCTTTGACAAGTATCCTTCCGGTTGCTTCATGTAGATGTCCTCATCTAAGTCACCATGAAGAAAGACTGTTTTCACATCCATCTGTTCTAACACTAAGTTTTCTGCAGCCACCAAGATCGAGAACTAACAAGAATGGTAGTTAAACACAACCCGGAGTAAAAACATCAAGTATAATCAATACCATGTTTTCTGCTGAAACCCCTTCATCAATCTTGCCTTGTGCGTTTACTTCCATTTCCACCTCCTCTTTGATTTCGTAAACCCACTTATTATGCAATCTTTCTTGCCAAAGGGAGCTCAACTAGTTCGTGTTCCGTTGGTCATCAACGAATTCATCTCATCATCCATCGCAAGTTTCCACCTTTCACCGCTGCTCACTATGTGTAGCCCTCTGCATAACATTCAGGTTCACCACCATCAGTCAACAATAAATAATGAAGAGAAGGTGAATACCTATCAGGAGATCTATGCTCTCTCATGGATCTCCGCAGCGAAATTGTTGGTGGTGGCGTACTTGGTTCTTCCTCAATAATCTCCTGATTATCTAGAACCTCCTTGCTCCCACCTGAGTTCGAAATGTCTAACTCCACAACCTGAGTCTCAGAACCACCTTATTTGGATATCCCCAGGCATTGCTTTTTTGTACAACACTGTTCATTAAATCGACATCTCGACTATTTAATTATCTTTTCGATTTTTCTCATCCCAAAATCGATAGCCAAATTCATCACCGTCATATCCAATAAACGTACACTTAACAGATTTAGCATCCAATTTACTTCTACTAGTAGCATCAACATGAACATATGAAACACACCCAAATATTCAAAGAAAAGACAGATTTATCTCCTTACCCGACCAGACCTCCTCTGGTATGCCATTTTCCAAGGGAGTTGAGGGTCCTCTGTTTATCAAGTAGGCTGCAGTGTTAACTGCCTCTGCCCAAAACATCTTTGGCAGCCCATACTTCAATCTCATACTTCTAGCACGTTCACATAATGTTCTGTTCATACGTTCGCCACACAGATTCTGTTGGGGGTTCCTCACGGTTTTTCTCCATTCAATTCCATTCGCCTCACGTAAATTCTTTGAACTCACGGGAGGTCGTACTCTCCACCATTATCCGATCTCAAACACTTCACTTTGAGACCTGGTCTCGGTTTACAAGTGGTCTTCCACTTCCAAAAGCATTAAAGACATCGGACTTATTTTTCAGGAAAATAAACTCATACCTTCCTAAGAGAGTCGTCAATGAAAGTCATGTAATATGATGCTCCACCAAGGGATGTCTTTGGTCTTTGGACCCCACAAGTCATTGTGGACTAACTCCGAACCGCTTCTTCAAGGTTCTGCCTTCGAAAAAATTCACCATTTTCTGTTTTTAGAATACACGATCCTCACATAACCCGATGTCATTTGTCTTGCGGTCGGCGTTTTTTCTTTGAACACATAACTTTCATCCCTTTCTCACTCATGTGGCCAAGACGACAATGCCACAAATCTGCATTCCCTTTTTCACTTGAAAGAGCAATGTTGTCCCGGGTGTTGCCTGTCATGTACAACGTTCCCTCCTTATTGCCTCGAGCCACTACCATTGTACCTTTGAATATCTTCCACATATTGCAACCAAAGATCACTCAGTAACCCTCATCATCAAGTCCGCCTAACCGAAATCAAATTTCTCTTCAATCCGGGAATATGTCTTACATCTTTCAACTTCAAAACAGTTCCATTTAGTGTCTTGATCTGAACATCCCCCTTCCCTTTGATTTCCAGAGGCTCATCATCAGCTAGATAAACCTTCCCAAAGTTCCCGGAAGTGTACTTCTCCATCACGTCAGCACTACTGCACGAATGAAACGATGCTCCAGAATCTAACATCCACGATTCTAATGGACTGCTTACGCTCAAGATTAATGCATCTGAGCCCTCATTAGTGGCGGCGTTCTTGAGTTGTCATTCTTCTTTGGTGCATTCCTCAGGTTTTTCTTTGGTGCCTTGCACTCCCTTTTGTAATGACCAAGCTCATGACAATTGTAGCACTCAACTTGACTCTTGTCCTTCTTGGGCTTATCTTTGCCCCTTGACTTTGATCTACCCCGATTTGGCTTCCCTTTGAATTCAGATCTGCCTCTTTTCCGCGACTCAAGGTCGATCCGTGTACACCCAATTCTTTCCGTGAATTTCTTCGCTTCATGATCGATCTCTAACCTCATCATATTTTAATTTTCACTTTTACTCTTTGAAGCACACTTGGTAATTCTGGTCCCACTCCAACTTTCTGGTAAAGAAGACAACAAAATTAGGGCTTGAACCTCATCATCAAAATCAATCTCAACCGAGCTCAATTGGGCTATGATCATATTGAACTCGTTGAGATGATTGACTACCACAGTATTCTCTGCCATCCTCAGGTTGAATAACCTCCGCATCAGATGACCTTTGTTCGCTGCAGACGGTTTTTCATACATCTCAGTTAAAATCTCCAGCATCTCTTTTGTGGTTTTTGCCTTCACCTTATGGAGGGCGACGTTCTTGGATAACGACAGACGAACCATACTCATCGCGCCGCATCCAAAGAACTTCCACTCGTCGTCCTTCATATCTTCAGGCTTTGAACCCAAAGGTTGGTACAGATCTTTACCGTACAGGTAAGCCTCGATCTGCAATTTCTAGAATCCGAAATCCATTCCATCAAACTTCTCAACAGACGATTTCCCTTCAGCCATCATAATTGCTCCCACCAGATCCCTTGAACCCGATGCTCTTGATACCAGTTGTTAGGATTTAAAGCAGCAATTATGGAGAAAATAATAGAAACAAGAATTAAGGAACACAAATTTGGTTACCCAAATAAATCGAGAATGACTACGTCTGGGGGCACTACCAAGCCAGGAGATCTACTATTTTCGAGTGATGCTATGGTGATACACAAATACAATGAGTCAAAAGTATTTAAATATGAGACTGAGCCAAAACCCTAAATCCTCGTACAGGCCTTCGGAACCGCTCGACCATGGGCCTTGGTCGGCGATTCCTTCGAGCTCATCATCGGGTCGGCCCTGGGCTGCATTGGGGGGTGCTCGACCGAGCATAAGTGCTCGACCACGAGTCTGGTCGAGCGCCTCCCGCGCTCTTCATCCCGGTTTCGATTAGGCTCCAACAATCCCAACACATCTGCCATATCAACAAGACATTTTAACTCCTGTTGCCTTATCTTTCCGAAAATAATGAGCAAGTCATCATAGAAAGGAAAATTCTTATTTCACCATGTTGAATGAGTTGGATGACTTTGCAAACGAGAGTGTAAACTGAACGGAAATATGATAAATAAAATTGTATACATCAACTATTCGAAACTTCTGCGAGGGTATACAATTTTATTTACCATATCTCAATTCAGTTTACACTCACGTTTGTAGAGTCATTAAACCCATTCAACATGACGAATACAATTTTTTTTTTTTTTTGATGACTTGTTCATTGTTATGAGAAAAGATTGCTACAGGAGTTAATGCTGAAGATCATGTTGATATGGCAGAAAAAATACAAAGGTAAAAAGACAATAAGATAAATAATGTAGAAACTATCATGGAACCAAATATCTAGAACTTTGATTATTCATTCTCTCAGTTCACAAAGAAGAGAAGATGAAGGTAAGTTTTTTGATAATTCGACGATGACTGTAGATTTTTAAAAAGTGGCTTCAAGCATTAGAAGTGAAATTGCTATTGCTAGCCTAGTTTTATGCAAAGTAATTAGAGTTGATGTTGAAATTTCAGAAAAGAGACAAAATTGATTCTTAGATAACAAAGATCCTCATTTTCACTACATTAGAAGTTGTCAAAATTGTGTTTCATATTGCAAGATCTCATGAGTTAACAGATGTGTTTTTAGTATTGACCAAAGTAGGTACAAAAGAGTTCGTAAGATTTATTCTAAATGAGATGTTTGAGGGTATTTGCTTTTAATAGAGCATCCACAATGGATGGATGAAAATTTATCCATCCACTCTCTCTCCTCTACATCACTTATTTTAATTGGGACTTACAGTAGTTTGATGTAAAAAAGCCTGTATCATAGGGACTTAAAGAAAGAGATATACAATGTGGATTACATTGGGCTTTGGGAGAGAGATTAAAGAGAGCTAGTGCAATCTAAAAAAGGCATTCTATGAACTCAATCAGTCAGGTATACTAAAGTATTCTCAATGGCAGGTATAAGTAGAGCCAAGGTCATCATGCATTGTTCATAAAGTACACGACTTCATGGGGAGTTACTAATTTTGTACTATGCTGACGAGTTAATTGTTATTGGGAACAATATGAAAGAGTAGGAAACCCTAATATAATGCTTAGCAAAGGAATTTGAGATCAAAATCTTGGGGAAATTGAAAACCTTTCATGGGGTAGAAGTAGTTTGACTCGCCATGGTGTCTTTATTTCCCAACATAAGTTTGTATTGGTCTCTTAAAGAGAAGACGTGATGGGCATTTTGTGATCAATTAGTCATTATGTCTTGTTTAAGTGTACCACCTCCCATTTGTAGTTCACATTGTTGTGTTTTAGTTATGCCTATGAGACCATGATTATGTTACATGTAGTAGGGTGATTAATAAAAAAATTGTTACTAAGAATGCTTGTTACCTTTTTTCATTCCTTGAGCAATGTATGGCGCGAAGGATTATTCAAATTCGAGGACCTTATATTGGGACTCATTATAGGTGGATAATTTTTGCTTATTTTTTATTCACTTCTATAGAGATTAGAAGGATGCAAGTAAAGTAAAATCAGATCAAGGACGACTAGGATTACAGAATGCTTTCCTTAACATAATAACACCCTTGCTAATACTAACAACATGACTGGTATGAAGGAAAGGAATAGGGTGTAAATGGAATAATATTTCTTGATTCTATTCCTAATCCTATAATGGTATGTTTTATTGATATAAATCCTAATTCCATAGGGAACTTTTATTCCTAAAAAAATAATAGTGATTCCTTCTCTCCTGTGGTCTTTACATATTCCCCAGACTGTGAGGAAATACTTTTTTTTTTTTTTTTGACTAATTTATCCTCACCTTTTTTTTTACAATATTATTTTCTAATATAAATCCAATAATTTTAAAAGCACTATAGTTAATCGTAATTAAAACTTAACAACATGGTTGGTATGATGTGATGAAATTAGTTTTAATGGAACAAATTCAAGAATTGAATGGTGATGGGAAAGAAATGACATAAGAATTATTGGTATTGAGAGAATACATTTGTAATGGAAAAACCATTCCTTGAGCGATTCCAATCTTGTGATTGGTTTTTTTATAATGAAATGTAAGTTTTTTAATGTTGTGTACTAAAATATCGGGTTAGGGAGTTTGATCTTGACTTAGGACTTTAGTAACACAAACAAGTAATTAAGAGGTGTTTGTAGCATTTATTGCATATGATTGAGAGTTAGAATATTTGTTCATCACAAGTGCAAGAGATAAAATTTTAAGAGGTTTGGTAGGGTATGAATTCTCTAGTTGTTTGGGTCATAAATGAGCCCTATTTATAGTGTGAGGGAGAGTGGGGCTCACTCTCGAGGGAGAGTGGGGCTCACTCTCCCGGTTTACAAGTACTATTGGCCGAAAGTTGGCCTGCAAAACATTAAATGCAAAAGGTTTGATTTGATCTGTCTCTGGAGTTTGCGGGAGGTCGCCCGAGGTTTGGCGACTTCGCAGACCTCGCTTGCACGTCGATCTAGGTAATTCCCGGATTTGCAGGGAATTAGCCGTTAAGTATCCTGCGCGGTCAATCACGGCCGTCCTTCGCAGATTTATTTCTAACCCTGGCATGGTTTAGGAAAGATCTTCTGTACTAAGTTTCTGACGCACGTTCTGTCATAGTTAATGCTCTGTCCTTGGGACCAACCGAGGTCATCGAGCTCGCGACTGATGAGATCGCCTGAAGTTACCTCGCTCTGCGAGGTGCGAGGTGTTATACTTAGAAAATTTACGGGTTCCTTTAAGACTTGTAGATTGTTGATACGTGGGCTCGGGCCCACCTCGAATGATATGCACACAACATTTAAGAATTTATCTTTAATGACCAAATTATCTTTGAACATGCATTTCTTTTAAAAACACATATATTAATTAAAAAATATGCTATTGTTTTATAATTTTGCAAAACTTAAAATTCCTATTATTTTATTTATAAATATTTTTTAGGGTTCGACTTTTATATGAAGTTATTTTTTTTAATTTTGTTTAAATCTTTTATCCATAGCTTCGACTCAGTTATAATTTTTTTCCAAAAGATAATTTTAAGAACTGATAACTAAAAACACAATCTTTCTGACAATTTTCTGGACATTAAAAAAAATGCAGAAAATCTTTAAAATTAAATCAGAAAAAGAATTCTTGCAAAATATTAAGGAATAAAAAATTATTCGATTTAAAACAAAAATATCTAAAGATTAAACTTGTCGTTCAACTAAAATGTAATAAAAAATGAATATCCTTAAACGTCACCATTTAGAATAGCTCTAACCAACTCTTCTCTATAGTATCCGGTCATGCTAATAAAAAACATTAGTCAACTCATGAGATATTGCAATGTGGCACACAACTCTAAAAACCTACAACCTCTGATGTAGTAAAATTCGGGATCTTCCTAATCTCTGAATCAATATTCTGTCTCTTTTCTGAAATTTCAGCTTAACTCCAATTGCTTTGCATAAAACTTAGCTAGCAGTAGCAATTTAACTTCCAATAATTGAAGTCACATCTTTAATATTTGCAGTCATCGTCGAGTTATCAAAACTTGCACTTCTCTTTTTTGTGTGAATTGTCCATTTCTTGGAGATTATAGAAGAGAAAATGAATCATCAAAGTTCTTGAGATCCGATTCCAGAATACTTTCTACATTATTTATTTCATTGTCTTTTTCCCTTTGTATCTCATTTTGTTAGGATTTAAAGCAGCAATTATGGAGAAAATAATATAAACAAGAATTAAGGAACACAAATTTGGTTACCGGGGGTTAAATCGGAATGACTACGTGCGGGGCACTACCAAGCCAGGAAATTTACTATTTTCGAGTGATGTTATGGTGATACACAAATACAATGAGTCAAAAGTGTTTAAATATGAGACTGGGCCAAAACCCTAAATCCGCGTACAGGCCTTCGGAACCGCTCGACCACGGGCCTTGGTCGGCGATTCCTTCGAGCTTCATCAGTCGTCGGCCTTTCAATTTGGGCTGCCAGGGGGTGGTGTCGGCCGAAGCATAAGTGCTTTCGACCACGAGTCCTGGTCGAGCGCCCCACGCCTCTGCGATCCGGTTTCGATCGGGCTCCAACAATCCCAACAATCTCCCACGGCGAGACCGACTCCAAATCGTAACTTGTCTCTCCTCCTTTCAACGGTCTCTTATTTGGTAGTAGTCTTGGGCCTTCATCTCGATTTCAAGGCCGGGTTGAAGTCATGCATAACTTCAACTTCTCTAAGGTCACATCCTTAGTCAACATGTCGCCAGGATTCTCACTTCCGGACCTTCATTAGTCAGAAAATCTTGTTCTCAATGAGGTAACGATGTAATGATACCTCAACTCAATGTGCTTCGTCCTCGAGTGAAAAACTGGATTCTTTACCAAGTAAATAGCACTCTGACTGTCACTATACATAATACTATCTTTTTGCTCCTTCCCCAACTCACACGAAAGATTCTCAAGAACTAAACCATCTTTTCTAGCCTCAGAATCGCAGAACGATCGCTTCGCAGCGGATCGAAAGCTACGATCTTTCGCAACTTAGAAGCCCAAGAAATTCTTTGTACCACCAAAAGTAAACACATACCCGGTTGTACTCCTCCTTTTGTCGAGAGATCCTTTGGATGCCAAGTCTGCATCAACATATCCCCGCCAACTCAACGCTTTTTGCCCTCAAAGCACAAAGCTTGTTCAAGAGTACCTCTCAAGTACTTAAGGATCCACTTCGCTCGCTTCTCCCAATCTACCCGGATTACCCATAAACCGGCTAACAACTCCCACTACATGTGCAATATCCGGTCTTGTACACACCATGACATACATAAAACTGCCAATTGCTGAAGCATATGAAGTGTTTTACATGTAGGTCCGTTCCTCTTCGCTACTAGGTGAGTCCTTGTTGGATAGCTTGAACTGACTTCCCAACGGGACACGAATTGACTTTGCATCTTCCATACTAAATCTCGTCAAGACCTTCTTTATGTATTCAGCCTGTGAAAGATACAACTTTCCTGCCACCTTATCACGATCGATTCGCATACTTAAGATTTGCTTGGCCTCTCCAAGGTCCTTCATAGCAAACCTATCAGACAATTTCTTCTTCAACTTGCTCACTTTCCGAGCACTAGAGTCTGCTATCAACATGTCATCAACATATAATAGCAAAATGATATAACCACCATCATACCTCTTGAAGTAACAACAATGGTAAAACTTCACACCTATTGATCTCAATTTAGGTGCATGAACCCATCAAACTTCTTGTACCACTGTAAAGGAGCTTGTTTCAAACCATACAAGCTCTTCTTCATTTTGCAAACGAGCTCACTATTCCCCTTTGACAAGTATCCTTCCGGTTGCTTCATGTAGATGTCCTCATCTAAGTCACCATGAAGAAAGACTGTTTTCACATCCATCTGTTCTAACACTAAGTTTTCTGCAGCCACCAAGATCAGAACTAACCGAATGGTAGTTAGCTTCACAACTGGAGTAAAAACATCAGTATAATCAATACCATGTTTTTCTGCCAAAACCCTTCACAATCGATCTTGCCTTGTAACGTTTACTTCCATGACCTCCTCTTTGATTCTCGTAAACCCACTTATTATCGCGGTCTTTCTTGCTTAGGGAGCTCAACTAGTTCGTGTTCCGATTTGGTCATCAACGAATTCATCTCATCATCCATCGCAAGTTTTCCCCCTTTCACCGCTTTCACTATATGTAGCCTCTCTGATAACATTCGGGTTCACCACCATCATCAACAATAAATAATGAAGAGAAGGTGAATACTATCGGAGATCTATGCTCTCTCATGGATCTCAGAATAAATTGTTGGTGGTGGCGTGCTTGGTTCTTCCTCAATAATCTCACGATTATCTAGAACCTCCTTCTTCCACTTTGAGTTAAAATGTCTAACTCCACAACCCGAGTCTCGAGAACCACCTTATTTGGATATCCCAGGCTGTCTTTTTGTACAAACACATTCATTAAATCGACATCTCGACTCTGAATTATCTTTCAATTTTTCTCATCCCAAAATCGATAGCCAAATTCATCACCGTCATATCCAATAAACGACACTTAATGAGATTTAGCATCAATTTACTTCTACTAGTAGCATCAACGTGAACATATGAAACACACCCAAATATTCAAAGAAAACATTTATCTCCTACCCAGGCCGGACCTCCTCCGGTATGCCATTTTCAAGGGAGTTGAGGGTCCTCTGTTTATCAAGTAGTCGCAGCGGTGTTAAGCGCCTCCGCCCAAAAAACATCTTTGGCAAACCCATACTTCAATCTCATACTTCTAAAGACGTTCACATAATGTTCGTTTCATACGTTACGCCACACCGCTCTTTGGGGGGGTTCTCTCGCAGTTTTCTCCATTCAATTCCATTCGCCTCACAGAATTCTTTGAACTCACGGAGGTCGTACTCTCCACCATTATCTGATCTCAAACACTTCACTTTGAGACCCGTCTCAGTTTCTACAAGGGTCTTCCACTTCCTGAAAGCATTAAAGACATCAGACTTATTTTTCAGAAAATAAACTCATACCTTCCTCGTAGAGTCGTCAATGAAAGTCATGTAATATGATGCTCCACCAAGGGATGTCCTTTGGTCTTTGGACCCCACAAGTCATTTGTGGACTAACTCCAGCTTCTGCTTCTTCAAGGTTCTGCCTCCCTTCGAAAAATTCACCATTTTCTGTTTTCCGAATACACAGTCCTCACATAACCCGATGTCAACTGTCTTGCGGTCTGGCAGTTTGCCCTTTGAACACATAACTTTCATCCCTTTCTCACTCATGTGGCCAAGACGACAATGCCACAAATCTGCATTCCCTTTTTCACTTGAAAGAGCAATGTTGTCCCGGGTGTTGCCTGTCATGTACAACGTTCCCTCCTTATTGCCTCGAGCCACTACCATTGTACCTTTGAATATCTTCCACATATTGCAACCAAAGATCACCTTGTAACCCTCATCATCAAGCTGCCCAACTGAAATCAAATTCCTCTTCAATCCAGGAATATGTCTTACATCTTTCAACTTCAAAACAGTTCCATTTAGTGTCTTGATCTGAACATCCCCCTTCCCTTTGATTTCCAGAGGCTCATCATCAGCTAGATAAACCTTCCCAAAGTTCCCGGAAGTGTACTTCTCCATCACGTCAAACCTTCTTTGCATTTAATGAAACGATGCTCCAGAATCTAACATCCACGATTCTAATGGACTGCTTACGCTCAAGATTAATGCATCCGAGCCCTCATCGATGGCGGCGTTCTTTGAGTTGTCATTCTTCTTTTTGGTGCATTCCTTGTGCTTTCTTTGGTGCCTTGCACTCCACTTTTGTAATGACCAAGTTCATGACAATTGTAGCACTCAACTTGACTCTTGTCCTTCTTGGGCTTATCTTTGCCCCTTGACTTTGATCTACCCCGATTTGGCTTCCCTTTGAATTCAGATCTGCCTCTGTTTCCGCACTCAAGGCTGATCCTGTGGCACACTTAATTCTTTCCGTGAATTTCTTCGCTCATGATCGATCTCTAACCTCATCATATTTTAATTTTCACTTTACCTTTGAAGCACTAACGGTAAATTCTTATCCGTCCCACTCCAACTTTCTGGTAAAGAAGACAACAAAATTAGGGCTTGAACCTCATCATCAAAATCAATCTCAACCGAGCTCAATTGGGCTATGATCATATTGAACTCGTTGAGATGATTGACTACCACAGTATTCTCTGCCATCCTCAGGTTGAATAACCTCCGCATCAGATGACCTTTGTTATTGCTGCAGGCGTTTTTCATACATCTCAGTTAAAATCTCCAGCATCTCTTTTGTGGTTTTTGCCTTCACCTTATGGAGGGCGACGTTCTTGGATAACGACAGACGAACCATACTCATCGCCTTCCTGTCCAGCAACTTCCACTCGTCGTCCTTCATATCTTCAGGCTTTGAACCCAAAGGTTGGTACAGATCTTTACCGTACAGGTAAGCCTCGATCTGCAATTTCTAGAATCCGAAATCCATTCCATCAAACTTCTCAACAGACGATTTCCCTTCAGCCATCATAATTGCTCCCACCAGATCCCTTGAACCCGATGTTCTTGATACCAGTTGTTAGGATTTAAAGCAGCAATTATGGAGAAAATAATAGAAACAAGAATTAAGGAACACAAATTTGGTTACCCAAATCGTCAGGAATGACTACGTCTGGGGGCACTACCAAGCCAGGAGATCTACTATTTTCGAGTGATGCTATGGTGATACACAAATACAATGAGTCAAAAGTATTTAAATATGAGACTGAGCCAAAACCCTAAATCCTCGTACAGGCCTTCGGAACCGCTCGACCATGGGCCTTGGTCGAGCAGTTCCGCTCGAGCTCATCACTGGTCGAGCGCCTAGCGGGCGCTGCATTGGGGGGTGCTCGACCGAGCATAAGTGCTCGACCACGAGTCTGGTCGAGCGCCTCCCGCGCTCTTCATCCCGGTTTCGATTAGGCTCCAACAATCCCAACACATCTGCCATATCAACAAGACATTTTAACTCCTGTTGCCTTATCTTTCCGAAAATAATGAGCAAGTCATCATAGAAAGGAAAATTCTTATTTCACCATGTTGAATGAGTTGGATGACTTTGCAAACGAGAGTGTAAACTGAACGGAAATATGATAAATAAAATTGTATACATCAACTATTCGAAACTTCTGCGAGGGTATACAATTTTATTTACCATATCTCAATTCAGTTTACACTCACGTTTGTAGAGTCATTAAACCCATTCAACATGACGAATACAATTTTTTTTTTTTTTTGATGACTTGTTCATTGTTATGAGAAAAGATTGCTACAGGAGTTAATGCTGAAGATCATGTTGATATGGCAGAAAAAATACAAAGGTAAAAAGACAATAAGATAAATAATGTAGAAACTATCATGGAACCAAATATCTAGAACTTTGATTATTCATTCTCCCAGTTCACAAAGAAGAGAAGATGAAGGTAAGTTTTTTGATAATTCGACGATGACTGTAGATTTTTAAAAAGTGGCTTCAAGCATTAGAAGTGAAATTGCTATTGCTAGCCTAGTTTTATGCAAAGTAATTAGAGTTGATGTTGAAATTTCAGAAAAGAGACAAAATTGATTCTTAGATAACAAAGATCCTCATTTTCACTACATTAGAAGTTGTCAAAATTGTGTTTCATATTGCAAGATCTCATGAGTTAACAGATGTGTTTTTAGTATTGACCAAAGTAGGTACAAAAGAGTTCGTAAGATTTATTCTAAATGAGATGTTTGAGGGTATTTGCTTTTAATAGAGCATCCACAATGGATGGATGAAAATTTATCCATCCACTCTCTCTCCTCTACATCACTTATTTTCAACTACTTAAATTTTTAAATGCACTCTCACAATGGTTCATCAATCATTCATCCATCTATACACTTTTTATGGGTTTCATCATCACCTCTCTTCTACCAAAAGTATTTTCTCTCTCTTATCCATATATTTGGATGAATGACACTCTCTCTCCAATTTAAAAGTGACTCACAATAATTTTAAACACCAACATTCATCCATCTAATGTTTAAACACGTCCATGGATGACCATTGTGCATGCTCTTACTTTTTAGTTGAACAACAAATTTAATGTGTTAGATACCTCTATGGATGACCATTGTGGATGCTCTTATTTTTTGTTCGGTGGTATTTTTTTTCCTTGTAATCACGTGCCAATGAGAATAGAAGCAGGCCTTTTTGGTTCCTTGGTATTATTTCCCTACTTTATTTTAAAAGTTTTCTACATTTATTTCAATGTTCAGAAAATTGTAGTTATCAATTACTGAAAATTATTTTATATACGGAAAACTATAATTGAATGGAAACTATAAAAGTAAAAAAAAAAAAAAAAACTTTATAAAAGTCGAACCCAATAATTGCTGTAAAGAATATTTAGGAATTTTAAGTTTTGCAAAAATTTAAAACAATAGCATATTTTTTCACTTCGTACCAATCATGTCGTAAGACTAGCAAAAATCAAGCTGTAGAAACTAAAGCTTAAGTTGTGGCTTTTTTGTTTTTTCATATGCCTTGCCCACAAATGCATCTGTAATAGTTTTCAACATTTAGAAGTTTTTGTTGCTTGTTTCATTTGAGATGTTCGATATCATGATTTAACTAACATGTAATTGGACTGCTAAGCTGTTCACTTATGTTGTGTATGAAATGACATCTATGGCAACAATTTTCCGACTAGTCAAAGTTTTCAAGTCCTTGCGCTGATGGAATGATAGTATGTGAACATTGGTAAAAGAAGCGACATCAAAATTTGTGAACATTCACTGTTGTGATTATACATGAATTAGCTATATAATTTAACATTTATTCTTCTGGAGACCTTTTAACGAAGTACAAGTGCCATATTGATATGCAGTAACTTGGTGTAGCTATGGATACTTGTACAGTTGTACCACCAGTAAATGGATTTTAGAGTTGAGCCAGCAGAAAATACCCCACTAGCGTGTACTTTATGCCCTTCTCACAAATGGGGAAAAAAATATTTATGCCTTATCTACACATTTTTTCAATTCGTCGAGAATGCTTTGCATTTTTTATTCCTCGTATATCATGGTCATGTTATAAAGTTTTCCTGATCCATCAAAGATATTTGCTTGATCACTCTTTGTCTCCATTAACATTAACTATGAGGCAAATTGCCAAATGCTTCTATGCACCAGTTGCGTCGTGTAATTCAAGTGCATTTTTAAATGATATTAGTTGTTTTACTAAAATGTATTAGTTGGTGAATATTAGTTTTCACTTAACAATATTAGTTGCTGCCCTAAATTTGAAGATTTCCGAAAATTCATCAACAAGATAGAGCTGTTTTTTTTATATCTTCTGATTCTCAAGTAACAAGCTTTTCCATGTGTATAGATCTGAGTGTCCTTTTTTAATGTTAACTTTTTTTTTCCTTTTCCTTAAATCATGTCTCCCTATCTTATCTATATTTTTTGCCACAGGAATCTTTCTCTTGCCCTCTTGCTGGTGCCATATCCTTATGCAACCCTTTTAATTTGGTAATTGCAGATGAAGACTTCCGTAAAGGCTTTAACATCATTTATGACAAAGCTCTAGCAAATTCACTTTGCAAGATTTTCAAGAGGTACCATTATAACATCCACTTTTAAAGAATAAAGAAAATGTACTTTTCAAATAAAATGACTTAAAAGAGAATAAATAATGCAAGTGAAATAAAATATCAGGGTATTACAACCATGGATATTTCCTTGGCTATGCTTCTGCCATACTATTTATTAATTCCTAATACATATATATATATTTAGAGAGAGAGAGAGAAAGAAAGAGAGGGAGAGTAACACTTGGGTGCGCCAGTTGCACCGTGCAATCAATGCACAACTAATACTATTCAATGAAAAAAACTAATACTGATCAACTAATACCTTTTAGTAAAGAAACTAATATCATTTAAAAATGCACTTGAGTTGCACAATGCAACTGGTGCATAGAAGTATTTTCCATAAATATACGTATGTATACATATGTATATTTTTCTATGAACAAATCATGTTCAGCGACTTGACTTTACAACACTTGACTGGGACGCCTTACTTTTTCAGGCATTCTCTTTTATTTAATGATATTGGAGGTGAATTTAATATTGCATTGACTGCTAATGCCAGATCAGTTAGAGAATTTGATGAGGGACTAACGCGAGGTTTGTGTACGTTTATAGATGCATAGAACACTGTGTATGACCATTGATTGCTAACTGCTTGATGCTGTCGACAATCTTAGTTTCATTTGGATTTAAATCTGTGGATGACTACTACTCAAACTCTAGCAGTTCAGATTCAATAAAGAACGTAACCATACCGCTGTTGTGCGTACAGGCAAGTATTCTATTCTTTTACAGTACATGTTTAGTATTTCATAAAATTGTGTTGCAAATCTGGAAACTATTTCAAGAAATTGTATTTTCTTGTGGGTCGGTGTTGAATTCCGTGTTTCTAACTTGAAAAAATTACAGCTTTTTTCTATTAACACTTAGTGCACCAGCTGCACGCAATTTTGACTAAGAAATTTAATCAAAGCTGTTTTCTTATAATTTCTCGCCAACCGTAGAAAAAAGCAGTTGAAAAGTATTAGTTCATGTGAAGAAAAATATCAGCTCGTATAATGAAAAGTGTGAATTGTATATTAAAAAGTAGTGATACTGTTCAACCTACAAACTAATACTTCACCTTTGTATGAGCTGATACTTCTTTTTCATATGAACTAATACTTCTCATTATGTATTCCAATTTCTTCTTTTTGTTGAATGAATCAAACTTGATCAAACTCTTTGGTGAAAGCTTTCCCTCTTGGATCGTTCTACTGCATATGATATTTTGAAATGATATTCAGGCTGAGAATGATCCAATTGCACCGTCTCGGGGAATTCCTCTTGAAGACATACAGGTTTGCTACCTCTCTTGTATGTGGCCTTATTGAATCAATGTCTCCTTGTTATTTATTCCATTAAGCCTTGTTATAATAAGGAGAATCGAGTATATTTATTCAAATACTTATTGGGTCCTTAAGTTCCGCTTCTACACTCAGAAAAAAAATAGAAAAAGAAACATATGGTTTTTGAATGCTCACATTCTTCGTTTTGTAATAAATAATTTCTAGATTTTACACATTTTCCCTTTCTAGAAACAAAGGAAAACAACAACAGATTTGTTCTCAATTATCGTGTAATTCATTTTTTCTCTTAAATTACACTTCCTACTGAACATCTTTTTTAAAATAAATGATAGTTTCTGCTCATTACATTTTTTTGTTCTTGGGGTAATGTCTTGAAGTGTGAATTTATGTTAGTTCTTCTGAGGCAAACATCTAAAGAACCTGTCTGCTGATTGGCTTAATGGTAAATACTTATGCAGTAAAAGTAAGATTCTAAGAATCATTTTCATCACATTTATGTCCGTGTATCATGTCAAAGATTCATTTAATTTCACGATGATTATTCCGTCTTAACTTCTCATACATTTTTGTAAACATTCATGAATTGATCCATTGTATTTTTACTTGGTGGGTTTTCTTTTGCTTTATTTAATATGTTTTTCATGAGTAGGTCTCCAGTGAAACTTATTCATAGTATGAAAGTTATACCATTACACTTATAAACTAATATCACAACATTTATCAGCTGATATCATTACATTTATAAATTGATATCATAGCATTAAATGTCATGGGTATTAGTTTATAAGAGTAGTGGTTTTAGTTTATAAGTGTAATGGTGCTAATTTCATAGTATAAACAAGTTTCACATAAGAGTTTGTGTTTTTTCATTACTGATTATCCTCGAGTCCTCAACCTTAGATCATAGAACCAGATCACTGTCCTCTTATGCAAACTCAAAAGATTCTCCTCCTATCTGTCTGTCCGTGTGGATGATGCAAGGTTTATTCCATTTGTCTAATTAAAGAATTTATTTAGTTAGAAATGCTAATATAATGGCAATAGTCCATTTTTTTCAATTTTGTATGTCCCTCAAGGTGGCATGGCAGAGAGGTTGAAAATGTAAAATTGCAATGTGAATTAACTTTTTTTTTTTAAATTTCTATTCCCATCGTCCTACAACACATTGCACAAACTTTTGGGCACGTAGTTTAAGAAAAAAGTATAATGAGTAGAGTGTTGCAGGGTAATTATGTAAACATTTATGGATAAAATAAATAAAGTAGTTTGATTGATTGTATGTGTGAGTCCCAAAAGCAATGACATTTTGTGTAAATATGTGAATATTGTGAGGGTATAATTTAATGATGAGTTTCCTACTTTAAGTATGCAAAGTGTTGTGGGACGTCTCAATTAGGAAAGTATACAATGTGTTGTGGGATGGAGGGAGTATTATTAAGTATAAGCTTAAAAGATTTTAAAATCTCGAGTTGGGGGTGTAGGTACTTTTTTTTAGAGCTTATTTTAAGATTTTTTAGGTGATAAAAGTTTCGTTTCGCCAAACAAATTTTCCGAGTTCATAAGCTCATAGACACCTTATAAGTTGTTTCAAGGAGCTCATAAGCTCAGTCAAAAACCCATCTAGGGGAATGTTTGCAAAAAAATATCCTTTTGAAGAAGTGATTAAAATTAGTGATTATGAGAAAATTGATTAATAGTAGAAGTTGATGGTATTTGTAAAAAAATTCAAAGAAAAGTTAGTAGTGTTTACAAAAAAAAAAGTTGATAATACTTAAAAAATGCTCATAAGCTACCAAAAGTACCCCATTTCAACTTTTAGCTTATAACTTTTGAGAGTTTATTTAATCTAATAAAAGAGAAATAAACACTCCAAGTTGCTTATGCACACAATTTTAGATGACTATAATCACTTATAATTTCTTGCAAACACTCCCTTGGAAGAAGACTTTATTCATTTATGTTAAATGATCTGACTTGTTTCCTTTTGATTTCCTGTGTTGCTTTCGTACGTCAGAAAAATCCAAACTGCATGTTGATAGTTACACCTAAAGGCGGACATTTAGGTTGGGTGGCCGGTGGGGACGCTCCGCTTGGAGCACCATGGACTGACCCCGTTGCCATGGATTTCCTGGAACACTTGGAAACTGTTGGAATTTCTGCATCTTCTACAAATGTGAGTAATGCACATAGTCTTCACAACTTTCAGGTATAAACTTACAAAAACTCGCACTCTGATAGTGTACTCTATAAATTGATTGTATTTGAAGCGAAACTCATCATATAACTGTATAGATATTATTATTATCTGTGTCAGGTTTTCCGATACATTATCGGGATATTAATGAGTGATTGGAATTAGTGTGATGCAGAAAAAATGTGGTATTTGTATTGTTTTTAGATATTTGCAGGGGTGGATGTATCGAGCTTCTAGAAATAAAATTCTAAAATCTCAAACTCTGTTTTCTAATCCCAAATAAAATAGGAACTTTTATTTGGCATGTATTTTGACAAAGTGAAACTATGGTTTCCCTTGGAAACAAACTCTATGCGGACTGATATTTTTTTTTGGTAATTTCTATTCAAATGTGAGTTTAAGCAGAATTACTGTGTATGCCTTTTCTTTAATATAAAGTTTGGAAACTGTCATGCCATGAGTTTAGGTATATTTCTCTACCTAAATTCTATTTTTATTGCCGTTAGCTTGTGATGGTGGACGATCCTTTTCTTTTTAAGGAAATTGTGAGGTGGTTATTTTGCACAGAGTTTCGTTATCCTTTCCAATTTTACATACCTCATGTAAATCAATTTTACATACCTTATGGGCTTTGGTTTGGTAATAATGCTTAAGTAGGTAATAGAATGTTTGTTGGAGCAGTCTCTCGTTTACTATTTGAATATCCATCATGAGTGGATCTCCAGTACATCGGTGCACCGTGCAAACCATAGTGTATTTTTAGAACATTTAACTTGTTGCACTGAAACACAGGTTGCATGTTTCAGTATTAACAAGTGGTATGTTTCAGTACAATAAGTTGAATGTTTAAAAAATACACTATTGTGCACGATGCATTTGGTGTATACAAGATCTAGTCGTTTTTATGTTGTTTATTGCATTTGAACTTAAGTTTTATTTTAAAATGATTATTATTATTTTTATTTATGTTTACAATTTTCTCTAATTTATCTTTTGATTTTTTTTAAATGGTATATATTTTTCCTCACATACATTTTCTCCCGTCTCCTTTTTTTTCCTTTTTATTTGATGAAAAATCTGTCAAAAAATTATGTTTCTTAATTTTATTTAAAATGTTAAAAGTGACATAATATGAAACGAAGAAGTATATAGCTTGAGTTCTTTGATAAGTTAGACTTGTTAGTGATTCGATGTCAAAACTTGGTGAAAAAATTCGGTAGGATTGTGAATCCTTTTCTAAATATTAATGTGAAATATACTTTTTTTTTTCTTGCATACAATACTTTAACATATATCAATTTAACACATTTATTTAATTAAAATGGCACTTCTATGGTAATAAATAATACCAATTCAGAACTTTCAAGTTAGTATCATACCATAATTATTATCTATATTTACTATAAGAAAATAGAAAATTTGCTTCGGATTTTTTTAATGTGGCTACAATATTTTAAATAAAAATAAATTAATTATTAACAGTGAGAATTTTTTTTATTTGTGCATATATGGGGTTTAGAGATGATACATAATTATTTAGAAATAAAATTGCATTATATATTTGAAAATTATAAAAATTGCCCAAAACTGGATATTAGTCCATTTCATTGGCAGATTTTTTATTTTTTTTTTATAAGTAGAAAAATAAATTCATAATTATTTGAAATATAAATTATTTAGATAAAAATTTAAATAATGCTTTTACATTTTTATTTTTCTTGAATATAAATTATAGATAGATTTAAATAATGTTTTTTTTTCATACATTTCATATAATTTTGTATATTGTGATTTATTATTTAAAATACTTACTTTAGTGGCATCTTTCAATTTTATCTTTTAAAATAAAAAATTAAGATCGGACAAATTTGGACCGTTGGCCTATGACCTCGAATAAGATTGAAATAATTTAATTATACATACCCGATGAATTAATGGGCCTGGTCTGGATGCTTGAATTGCCACCTCATAATCTTTATGTGTATTGAGATACATGAATCAATCAATGCATTTATAGCAATTGGCTTTATTATGAGATTTTCTAAAAAGATCAACTAGTAGCTCATTCCATCATTTAACTATGAAGTGACTTGATCCATTTTAGTTCTTCATATGTTACAAATTTGTTTTCTTCTACCTCAAAAGAAATAAATTATTTAAAGAAAAAAACAAAAGAAGAAAAACTATCATAAAAAGGAACATTGCTCTTAAACGTAAGGCCTATGTTTGAATGCATCAAGGATCATCTTCAACGCACATATGTCAATGATTTATGATACACAAAATTTGTATAGACCCAGTTCATGTTATGAATCTTGTTTTTAATTCATGACATTTGACTCTATTCGGGGTATAATATGAGTCAAGTTTAATGATTTAGAAAAATGTGTTAGAAATGAGTGAAATTGGTCAAATAATTCAAGTTCATAGCATAGACTTAGTTCATGGAAGACCAACTCTTTATGATAGATGGATTCAAATTAATACTGGGCTAAATAAGGTCTTTGTACACCACAAAGTAACAATTACTGGTGTGTGTTTTTTTTATAATTCAAATTAAAATTTTATTTTATGAATCACGAGAACATGCAATGCGTAATGAACAATAATAATTTATTGGAATTTGTAATGTTTTTATATTTATAAACAATGTATACTAAGCATGCTTATAAATTGATATGATCAAAATATAAGGTTTGCTTTAAATAATATATCAAATTAATTTTTTATAATATTTGATTTGATATTTATGTTGCATACTTAAAAATAAATTTCATATCTCATAGGTTTTTTTAAGTGGCCTAAAATAATAATTTTGATTAGATTTGAATTGGTACGTTGAATTTAAATGAGTAGATCTTCCATACATAGGTGCACTATGCAATTTTTTTTTATAATGTGCAATTTATTTCACAAAAACATTAAGAAAAATTATTTGAAAATGCAACTTGTTCAATGTAAAATAAGTTGAAATTTTCAGTGAAACGAGTTGCACGTTTCAAAATATTTTTGAGTTCCATGATACACCTGATGCATACAAGGCTCTGCCCTTTTAATATTGGCAAACAAAATTATGATACCTAGTTCGTGTGAACTTTTTTTCTTCAAATATCACTGTTATATGTACTATATCAATAACTATCATTATTGTGCATGCATACTATCATTGTTATGCATATAAAATGTTAATATTTAAAAATCAAATAATTTAATTTTAACTAGTACTCCCTTCGTCCCAAGATGACTTGAATACTGGAAATGACATACAAACCAAGTAAAGTGAGTTTGAATGAAATAAAATAAGGGTGTTGTGAGTGTATTAATATTATATTTGTTTTCATTTTGGGAGTGTTCAAGTAATATTGGGGCATCCAAATAAGACAAGTGTTCAAGTAATGTTGAGACGGATGGAGTAACACTTTATATGCGCAACAGTGACATTATATAGCATAATAATGAATGATAATTTAATAAATTATCGTGATCAATTGTAATTTAAACTATTAATTATAAATTATTTTTTATTTTATATTTTCTTATCAATTCCCCGCACTGACTAGTCTATATTCCTGTGTCTGCCCGTAAACGTTGACTGCATGCACTAGAACTTTTCTAGGTACAAATGTACGGTATAAGTAATCTGATTGTATCGAATATTCGTACAAGCATCCCGTAGCATCTGGTTATTTACATAAAGTCGTCTTATAATTCATTATTTCTTTAAAATAAAAAGAAATATATTATTGTCGTCCAAGTTGCGCCAATAAAGGATATGCGAAAAATCATAATGACGTGCCAAATTGTAATAGTAAAACAAGTGTGGACATTATTGGAGGGCCATATATTTTCACTTTGTAATGTTTTATATTGTTGTCTTGATCGTCCGTACAAAATTTATTCAACAATTATTTCACGTTTTCTCATCATCCTAATTTTTTTTAAATATTTAAAAGTTGAGAATCAGGATAAGATGTGTTCTTGTTAGATCGCGATAAACACAACATGATATACTTATATGTTATTTAATAAATCCTTAAAAATTAGAGCGTTACACAATTTACGTCGCTTACTCTTGTATTAAATGATGTATCTTAATTGAACAATTATTATAATAGTGAGTAATATAATTTTTAAAAAAAATCTTTAAGAATAATATTTTCACTTTGTAATGTTTTATATTGTTATTTAATCGTCCGTACAAAATTTTTAAATTAAATTCACGTTTTTCATCATCCTAATTTTTTTAAATATTTAAAAGTTGAAAATCAGGATAAGATGTCTTCTTGTTAGATGATAAACACAACATGATATACTTATATGAGTTAATAAAAAAAACATAGTGTTAAAATAACAATTATTTTAAAATAGTAATATAATTTTTAAAAAAATCTTTAAAAATCACGTTTTTTATTTGTTTCATATTTTTTTCATAAATTTAAATTACCAAAATCTTTAAGCCCTTGCGGTTGAAAACACTCTTAATGTTACCATGTAGAATTGACTATGAGTTCATGAAAAAAACATAGTTTTAAAAAAATATGTTTAAAATAACTAGCGATTGTCCTTGGCTCTTGAAAATCGACATTTTTTATTTGAGACAATTTTTTCATCATCGCCTCCTCACCAAAACTTTGAATGCGGTCTCGACTCTCGAAGTAGTCATGAAGAATTTCGGGATCAACGGTTTCTTCAAAAATATGCCTACAATTGCAAATTGTCCTGAGCTCTTGTTTATGATCTTGTCTGAGACAAAGCGAACTGTCACCCTGAAACTTGAATCTTGTCGGGACCAATCTAGTCTCATTGGGGATCAACACATCAATCCCCCGAATGATCTATATTTATGAGAAAGATATCTTTGTCGAGTTCCAACTTTCAAAATCGAATTCATGATTGGGGGGCATAACTGGAGTTCCAACTTTCAAACTATGATCAACGCCATAACACTTCAAACTATTCAAGAACTCCGGCGTATGTAAATTGGCCAGTATATCAACATTCGTATCAGTCTTCCACGCACTGTCGAAACTCAAATACGTTCTTGCCTCATGGTCGTTCATATTTATCATGTATTTGTTATATCGTCGCACACCAAAATTTTAAATTGTTGTGATTGGTAACTCTCAAAACAACCACATACAACTGACCGCTGAAACTTGAAAATCTCGTGTCGGACGGAGTTATGAAAAGTTTAGGGGATCAACACCATCTCAACGAAATTGCTTCCAGTTATGACCTTACTTTCTAGAACACTGTTACACGTGTGGTGGATATATATATATATATATATATATACACATATTTTTTTTGTTCGAGTTAGTCCTATATGTATGGTTATCCACCATAACAACAAAGTTGCAGATGATGTATAATCGACCCTCACTTATTTTTTTCTTGTTGATCTTAATCTCTTCGTTCTTTATTGTCACATGAATTTATTCGCTCTTTAATCAAGGAAGGTTGATAGTAAAAACAATAAAAGTATAACAAATATTGTGTAACAGAAGAACAAATTCGACGCTTGTAATTCGAAGATCAAAACGACTTCTTAATGAAATCATAAAATAGTCATTATATAGAAAAAAGAAGGCATTACTTGAAAAAAAATGGTAATGTGATTCGTAATTTTTTTTTTGAAAGGATGTGATTCGCAAATTTAAAGAAATTAAAAATAAAATCAAATAAGTTCTAAATAATATTAAAGATTTTTTTAATTATGTTTCTCAAATTAGTTAATTGCAAATAGAATTATATATATTAGAATATTGCCTATTATCAATAGATTAGAACTCACCTATATAATGAATAATACTTAATCGTTGTCCTGATCTAAATAATTTGTTAAAGAATTTTTTGATTACGTTTCCAAAATTTAAAAATTAAAATCTATATTAAATAATAATTTTTTATTATAAAATTAAAATTAATATTTATTTCAAATATTTGTTTCCTAATTTAAGGTTAGAGTTTGTGGAAATATTCTATATATTTTTTCCAAAGATTTTTCTCAATCTTTTAGATATTTTTTCCAAATCTTTTTTAAATCTGATATAATTTATTAATATTTATTCTATATATTTTTTTCAAAGATTTTTGTTTATCTTCTAGATATTTTTTCCAAATCTTTTTTTAAATCAGTTATAATTTTTTTTCCCATAGATACGTCTCCCCGATTTAGCAATAAGCATTACTTGAAATAAAATCAAATAAGTTCTAATTAATATTAAAGATTTTTTGAATTATGTTTCTCAAATTAGTTAATTGCTAATCGAATTATTAGAAATATTTATTCTATATATTTTTTTCAAGGCAAAAACTTGTATGCAATATTGCATACAAGTCATATATCTGCAATTTAAAACCAACTTAATTTCATATTTGAGTCGGATCGGGCCCATTTAATCCAAGACAAATTTCTTCCTCACGTAGGGTTCTTCTTTTCTTGCGGCGCTTCCCAATTCTTCTTCCTACCAGATTTACAACGGTGAGTTTAGGTCCTTCTGTTCTTTTTCCTCACGATTTTGTGATGCAGTTTTTCAGATCCTACTGCACTCTTCTCACGATGTTCTTTAAATCTGTAATTTTTTATTGAGGATTTTTTTTTTGCGCTTGTACTGGTTTTTATTCATGTAGTAACACTCTTTTGTTCATAGGGTAACACTCCTTTGTTCATATAGTAACACATCAAGTTGTTCTTTAAATCTGTAATTTTGGACAAAGGATTTCTTTTCGTGCTTGTACTGGTTTTGTTCATGTGGTAACACGTTTTTCTTCATAGGGTAACATTTTTTGTTCATGTAGTAACACATGTTTTTTAATAATATGTAACATTGTACACATGACGTCGTGATACTAAATGAATACTCGTGTGTTACAATATGAACAACAATGTGTTACCATATGATAATGTATTTAAAAAAAAATTAATTTTTAATTTTTATTTCACGTAGTAACACATTTCTTTTCTATAAGTATCACATTTTTTTCATGTAGTAACACATAAAAAAAATATTTTAAAATTTATGTGCTCAATAAAAATTGAACCTGCGACTACATACATTAACAATAGACCTGAACCACTAGACTACAACACATACTTGGTAAAGATATCCTTCTATAAATATATATTCGCCCTCGCCAACCCACAACACACAGCCTTGACCCGCCCTGCCTGATCCGCGCCCGACCCTAGCCGTCCTACCGGCGCCTCACCCGCGAATTTTAAAGAAAATTGACTTAATTATAGTGTATTGCACATATCAATAGGGTGCAATATTTCACAAGATTCCTACTCTTTTTTCAAAGATTTTTGTCAATCTTCTAGATATTTTTTCCAAATCTTTTTTTAAATCCGTTATTTTTTCCCATAGATACGTCTCCCGATTAGCAATAATTTTTTACGGAAAAATCCTTAAAAATTAAAATCTATATAAAATAATAATTTGTTATTATAAAATCAAAATTAATATTTATTTCAAATATTTGTTTCCTAATTTAATGTTAGAGTTTGTGGAAATATTCTACATATCATTTCCAACTATTTTTCTCAATCTTCTAGATATTTTTTCCAAATCTTTGTTAAATCCGATATAATTTATTAATATTTATTCTATATATTTTTTTCAAAGATTTTTGTTAATCTTCCAGATATTTTTTTCAATTTTTTTTTAAAATCCGTTATAATTTTTTTCCATAGATACGTCTTCCGATTTAGCAATAATTTTTTGCAGAAAAATCCAATGATTTTCAACTTTGGTGCGGTTTCTGTTTTTATATATATATATTAAATTATGTTAAAACACATAGTGCAATATATGCCCCACATATGCATTAGTTATTTGTGATTAGATGAATCTTGAAAGACACTCAAATTGATACCACATTATTAATCACAAATGAGAATTGGATTGGCAACAATATTCAACCAAAAGGGGATTAATCCTGAAGTGGATGGATAAGGAAAAGATGGGGAGTGGGAGGACAAAAGGATAAAGATGTTTCATCATGATGAGATGTGACTAGCAATTAGTAGGCCCAAACGTATTCAATGCTCCTCAAAGTTGTGTAGTTATGTCTATCGAATTTAATTTGACAAAGATTTTTTAAACCAATTTTATCGTGTAGTTAATTTGTATTTTATGTGTATTTTTAATAATATTAATTATTTTATTAAACGGTATTAATTTGATATATTTGTTATTTCATTAAAATATATTAGATGTTTTACTATAATATATTAATTGTAAAATAAAATAAGTGTATAGTGAAACTGATTTACACAAGAGATAGTCTTTAAATTTATGATTGAATACTCTCTTTTAAACACGGGTGGATCTTCGTGAACTTGGGTTATCGTGAACTCTTTTTTTTTTTTTTGTAACTGTTATTTATATGCACTATGAGTTACTGTTTAGCTTGATTTTTAAACAGTGACACTACGTATGCATAATAGTAATAGTGTGTATATATTACAATAACGGTAATTCTAACTAGGTAGAATCTCCCCAGGCAGAACATGATATTTTGGTAATTACATATTTTATTTAGAATATAAATGACTTTTATGCCCTTAATTAAGAAAATTTAATCAAATGACAAATCGCAAAAGGAGAAAACTTGAACTTTAAAAAAAAAAATTAAATCGGCACCGGCAACAAGCGCCACCGCTGCCGCTCCCTGTTTTTAAAATCCGGCCACCACTCCGAAAAGAATGGGCTCTCATCCCGAAAGTAAACAACTTAATTAATTTTTTATTTGATTATTCAAGTATTCAACCTTCTCTTTTTATTCCAGCTATAAGATCAGATCCGCAGCGACGTGATGGGGGCGAAATCCACTCTTTCAAGTTGATAAGGTTCAGAACCAAAGCAGCCATTACCATCAGAGGGGGTGGTGAAAGAGGGACGGGGTAGAGGCGGAGGCGTTGGGTATTAGAGATGTTGATACTATGGAAACAAAATCGAAGATTGAAATAGAAGATTCTGGAAATCCAAGCTAATTGGAGTCAAGATCTTGAGAATATTCTTTCATTTATTATGTAAATATTTTGTCTTTAATTGTACGATTTGATACAATATTATTTCCTTGTATATGCTAAGAATATTAGGTGTAGATTCTGTAGAGATATGCCTCAGGGTTGTATATATATACATGTATCACTGAATGAATAAAATTATGCATTCAAATATATCTTTTCTACATGGTATCATCCTCAAAGATCTTTTGAACCTCAAAAAATCTCGTCCCTCCTCTCACAAATCTTGTCCCTCACACACCTCTCGGCCCTCGTCAATGACCGACGACAACTCCTCCACAACCACCCAAGGCGACGCCACCAACGGCGTTCCGCCCCTTCCCCCCCCTCCAACTCAAAGCCCTCACCCAATTGCCCCTACGTCTCACTCCCACCAACTACGTCTCATGAAAACTTCAGTTTACGTCTCTGTTCTTCGATCTGGATCTCATGGACTATCTAGACGGTACTACAGCATCTCCCCTTAAAACCACAATCTCTGAAAACTTCCAAACAGAAAACCCTTCCTTTCGTCACTAGCGTCGCCAGGATCAATTAATCCTCCACGCCACAATTGCATCTCTCACTGAACCCATAATCCCTCTAATTGGTACAGCCATCTCGGCTCGTGATGCTTGGTCTCGCCTTGAACATGTCTTCTCCAAGTGCTCTCAATCTCACATAATACATCTCAAAGATAAGTTGTTCTCTCTCTCCCGTGGCTCATTGTCTGTCTCTGAATTCCTATTGAAAATTAAAACAATTGCTGATGAACTTGCTACCCTTGGTGCTCCCCCTGGTGATGAAGATTTGTTGATTTACTGCACCCGTGCTTTAGGTCTTGCTTACAAAGAAGTTATTGCTGCCCTCCATACTAGAGACACTCATATTTCCTTCGAAGAACTCTACGATAAACTGATCGACCATTAGGCATTACCTCGCCTCTTAAGTAGGTTGCAGGTCGCACGTCTTGCACCCCTCGCCCGTGTCATTGCGCTAACGATTTATAAAATTACTCGCGACACGCATTCGCCAATAGGTGACTTTGAACTTCGCACCACTCTTCTTCATTTCCAACATTGTGGTTCGGTAGGGACGCCATGGGCGACGAAGCCGACCCTTCGCCATCCCGCTTCTCGATCAAGGTTACAATTTATTTTACAACATAAATAAACCTCTAAATCTAAACTAATTACATTGAACAAATCAAATAGCCTAATCTGCTCGAAATAAATGGATTTTCTCCTGAAAGAAAAACAAATTCGAATTAAAGGGATTATGTGGATACCATAATTGAGAAAAACGGGGATTATGTAAGATACCATGACGGATAAATCGTTTAAATAATTCGTTAATTATTGTAAGATTTTCACCGCAGATTATTCGTCGTCCGTTTTAATTAACTCAAGACTCTTTTAAATTATTTGTTGGTTTATAAAATTTTATTTTTTTATGCATGTATTACGTTTGTGTGATTTTTTAAAACTTGTGGGGTATATTTAGATACCCAAAATCCCCTTTTATTGAGGATTAAGCTGACTGGGTTAATTTTTAAATTGATTACGGATAAATCTGATTTATAAAATTAAAATTTTTTTTTATAAATGTTTATTCCACAAAATCCCGGCCGTGTAGGGATATTGACCGCACCATGTTTGTGTGACTTTTAAACTTTTGTGGGGATGTCAGATTAGATAAACATAAAAACACCCAAAAAACAAGAAAATATTTTTTATTCCTACTGGTTTGTCTTCTTCGAGGGAAAACATTTTTTTTTCTTTGAAAATTGTTTAATTGGGCTATTTGAGGGCCTTCGGGCTAGCGACACCATTTACTGCGCTCGGTTCCGGATCCATTTTAATTTCTCGCCCCCGTCTTCATCTTCGATCAGGTTACAATTTATTTTACAACATAAATAAACCTAAATCTAAACTAGTCTATTACATTGAACAAATCAAATAGCCTAATCTACTCGTGGATTTTCTCACAAGAAAAACAAATTCGAACGAGTCGAATTAAAGGGGATTATGTGGATACCATAGTTGAGAAATCTGCATTCGAATTATTGTAAGATTCCTCGTTATGATTATTCGTACTCGTTTAAGTAATTAACTGTTCGTTGTTGGTGAACTGTTTATTTCCATTTATTCTTTGCGTGTATTACGTATTTCGTCTTTAGTATATTATGGAAAAGAAATATGGTATCGAGCTCGGGCTCTTTAAATTGATTGCATAAATCTGATTTATAAAATTAAAATTATTTTTTTTATAAATGTTTGGTACGGCCGTGTCAATTGACCGCACCATGTTTGTGTGACTTTTTAAAACTTGTGGGGCATGTCTATTAGATAAACACACCCAAAACACTCCCCCTTTTATTTGTGCCTGGTTTGTCTTCTTCGCCCAACATTAGGGTTTGTTTTCTTGAAATTTGTTTCGTCGCCTCCCTTTGCCCCGACCTGCGCACCCCGGCTTCGCGGGTGACCCGCAACGGTGCTCGAGCGAGCGGCCTAGCGCCGCAACTCGTGTAGTTCACGCAAACCCGCATCGCCACACTGTGGATATGATCCGCGACGACAACGTCCTGCGCATTGCGACGACGACGATTTTGTTGGGAAATTAAGGGTTCCCGGATCTATTCGAGTTGAATTTAAATACATATTTAAATTAATCAATTAATTACTAACATGAATTAATCCTAATTCAATTCAACATAATAATTAACAAGGAAATAAACATCACGCGTACAAGTATTTCACGTAAAACCTAAGCATGCGGAATCTAGGAATTACGTAAATACTAACCTCTCGTAGAGATAACCGCTGAGACGATGGATCAACCCAAAGTACCTTCTCAAATATGTCCCACGTCCACGAACGTAATCCGGTGGGAGGATTATCAACGAACGATTTTAATCTAAAGGAGAAAATAAAATATATGGCCACCACCTTTGTGGATTTCTAATTTTTCCAACACATGGAATTGCACTTGGGGATGAAAAACTCATCCCCTATTTATAATACTAGAGATGGTCGAATTCTTGACCTAGGAATTAGATGGGAAAATCTTTTTCTTGATCTCCAAGAAATCTTGAATATATCCAATATATTCTTTTCTCCATAATAAAATATTCCACAAAAATCCCACCTCCTAATATTAGTGATATTTTCGAAAATATCAATTAGTTAGGAAAGAAATAAGATCTTTGACTTTTCTTGAATTTATGGGATAAACTTGTATTCCAAGAATACATATTCCATAAAATCTTTCCAAGAAAATCAAGAAAATCTTTTCTCTCTTCCTACCCAATTTTTTCGAAAATAATTGAGGAAAAGGAGGGCAAAATATTTTTTTCTCCTTTTAATTAATTGAACTTTAGTTTGGGCTATTTGAGGGGCCTTTAGGAGAATTAAGATTGGACCTCCAATGGGCTATGAAGCTTTAATATTTAGCCAAAATATTATTCAAGCCCATTAATATTAATTTACTCCACTATAAAATTAATATTGAACTATCCATCTTAACCCACATTACGACTTCACAATAATATGGCTCCCGGTTATTATTTCCCGCGTTTAAGAATATCTTAGTCCATTAATTAATTAAGCCACTGAACATACTTTATATTAATTAACATCTTTGTCCTTGGAGTAAAGACATCTCAACATTATTATCCATACCGGAAATAAATTTCCACTTGCAAGATTTGGTATGATAAAGATTCTGAGCCCACCAAGGGGACAAATCAAGCAAGCCGTACTTGCACGCGATTCTCCATATTAAATCTTAGCAATCGTCATGTAACTAATAATATTGCCCAAGATACAAGATATCGAATCACATTGATTCTCTTTCCATCTTAAGTCAAAGCAATAGTTATTAATTTTACACGATCCTATTTAAGGAACGAAGATTAAGAAATAACGCACCACTGAGGTCTAATTCTTGTATATCCAGTATCGAAGAATTTATCCTCTTGTAGGTCCTTTTCAGCGCATCATAATGCACTAGTGTAATCCCTTGGTCAAGACAAGCCAATCTGAGCCTTACACTTCAACCTTTCATGATGGGTTGTTCATTTCCATCTGGGTTGTGAATTTGTACTTAGTCACGAGGAACTGTTAATTTGATCTTCTGTGATCTGGTATCACCAAATTAACTACAACACAATACGTACTGACTTTATCGAACGGGTATGCAGTAAATATATATAACATTCATTCATATTTAATGCAACATGTGATAAATAATTTATTTCAGTAAAATAAATAAGAAATTCAGTTTGGTTATACAAAGTAAAAGCATACTTCTCAGTATAACCCCAACAGATTTCACTGTGTCGTCTCTTTTCTTGACGGTGAACCCCTTGAATCATTTTCGATTCGCGGTGGGGCGCCACTGATTCGTCCCAATTTGTGTCGTCCGAGCTTGAGGGTCGTCGGAGCTTGACCATCCTGTCTGCCTCTATGTGATTCAAGGCGGCGCACTGCCGAATCAATTGTTCCGCTGTTTTGGTTCTTTTGATTTGGTTCGATTGGAGGGCGCGGACTCCATGTGTCCCCTCCTATTTCATTGTTCGATTAAGACGGTGACTTCAGACGCGCGTGATGACTCAATCAAACCGGCTTGGCCGTGTTCTTCATCTTCATTGCTGATTCGTTCGATTCCGGGTTGATTTGATGGTTGTTGCCTTAATGTCGATTGGGTTTCTATTTTTTTTTGTTTTAGAACTGATAAAAACTATGATTATCTAAGCCCCGATAGTTTGAACGGTTTTGTGAATTATTTGAAATGATTTTGATGAACTGTGATGAATTGTTGGACGTTTGGTTGACCAAATTGGAAAATGGTTTTGGAAGCCTGGCGATGATGAGAGGAAGGATTGTGCCAAAATTGGATTGTCGGACAGACCCTTCCTTGCAATTTTGGAAATTTTCACTTGAGCCCTTGGTAAAATAAATTAAAGTAAAATTTAAAATTGGATTTTGGTTTGACCTAATAATTAATTGGATTAATTATTACTGTTTAATAACTTTAAAATTTTGTTTTAAAAGCATTATTAAATCCCACTTGGTTAACCTGTTTATTAAAATCGATTTAATTTGTTAACCCATTTATAGTCCGCATTATAACTGTTTGGGTAAACAGTGCCCAATAACTGTCGGACCGTGTTAAATGTTTGGGTAGACGGCGCCCAATTATTTGTTAGTCCATGTAAGTCATGTTTGGGTAGGCGGCACCCAATAATTGCTCAAATGTGACGTAGATAGCATGATGGATCTTGATTAAGCAATTAATACCCCGCCTTTAAAAATATTCCACACTAAAATATGATTTTCATTAATATGAACGATACCTTCCATCAAAATTAAAAGTAAATCGGAGATTTAAGGCCCAAGTCTTTTGCTCGGATCTACATCTAACGGGACTTTTATAGGGACACGAAGTGTCGCCGCTTGATGGTTGTAAATCAACTTGACTTTGTTTCACCAGCCCAAGTAGGGAAACAAAAGTCAAGGGGCATCTGATTGAACTAGGTTCAATCAACTAGGAGTTGCAGTTCGTGCAATCGATTTAGAACCTACCAATTCTATTATTGCAATAATCAGCCCAAGCAGATATTGTAATAATAGGAATGTGGATCCTAGTCCATTAAGATTTATATTGGATATAAATTCGTATTCTTCAGATGAAGTCGTCGAATATGTGAAAATAATGGAGACAAGATAAACTTAAAAGGCCACATTTATTTTGATTGCTGAATATTGATCATAGGAATTATGTGTTTAATTCCCATTTTATTTTATTTCTCTAGGCTTGTTGAAATGAATAACTTATCATTGAGAAGCGTTTTGGAAACGAACAAATTGGCTGGGCCAAACTTTCTCGACTGACACCGAAATGTGCATTTGGTGCTCAGACAAGAAAATATTGAGTACGTGTTGGACATGCCCATCCCTGCTACCCCGGAGGCTGGTACTGAAGAGACTGATGCGTTTGGCGACACAACTCAGAAGAAACATAAAGAGGATGCTTCCCAGGCTCAGTGTGTAATGCTATTGGGGTTATACTGGAAAGTATGCTTTTACTTTGTATAACCAAACTGATTTTCTATCTTAATTACTGAAAATAAATTATTTATCACTATTGCTTTATATATGAATGAATGTTATATACATTTACTGCATACCAAATCACAGAAGATCACATTAACAATTCCTTGTAACTAAGTACAAATTCACAACCTAGATGGAAATGAACAATCCATTATGAAAGGTTGAAGTATAAGGCTCAGATTGGCTTGTCTTGACCAAGAGATTACACTAGTGCATTATGATGCGCTGAATAGGACCTACATCGAGGATAAATTCTTCAGTGCTGAATGTAGAAGAATTAGACATCAGTGGTTCATTATTTCTTAATCTCTATCCTTAAATAAGATCGTGTGTAATTATTAATTATTGTTTTGATTCATGTTGGGTAGATAATCAATGCGATTCAATACTTTGTGTTTTGGGCAATATTATTAGTTACATGACGATTGCTAAGATTTAATACAGAGAATCGTGTGCAAGTATGTCTTGCTTGATTTGTCCCCTTGGTGGGCTCAGAAGTTTTATCATACCAAATCTTGCAAGTGGAATTAGTTTCCGGTATGGATAATAATGTTGAGCTGTTCTTACTCCAAGGAAAAATATATTAATTAATATAAAGCTTTTCAGTGACTTAAATTAATTAATGGACTAGATAATCTTAAACACGGAAAATAATAACCGGGAGCCATATTACAATAATATGGGTTAAGATGGATAGTGCAATATTAATTATGTAGTGAGATTAATTAATATTTATGGACTTGAATAATATTGTGGCTCAATATTGATAATTCAAGGTCCATTGGAAGATCCAATCTTAATTCTCCTAAAGGCCCCTTTAGTAGCCCAAAGATAAAGTCCAATAACTGAAAAAGGTGTTTAAAATAAAAGAAATATTGTTGCCTAATTTATTTCCTAATTTTTGAAAATAATAAGGAGGAGAGAGAAAAGATTTTCTTGGAAAGATTTTATGGAATAAGTATTCTTGGGGTACAAGTTTATCCCATAAATTCAAGAAAAGTCAAAGATCTTATTCTTCCTTATTTATGTGAAATTTTCGAAATTTTATAGAGTATTGGGAAGAAAAGATATTTTGTGAATATTATGAAAATAGAATATATAATATATATTCAAGATTGTATCTTGGGAAGATACAAAGAAATTTCCTAACCCTAATATGCCACAAATTTTTGCCCCTCTTGTCTCTATATATAGGGGATGAATTTTTCATCCCCAACATAATTCCATGTGTTGGAAAAATTAGAAATCCACAAAGGTGGTGCAACAATTTTTCTCTTTTCCTTTTTGTTAATTATTTGAAGGAGATTCCTCCACCGGGATATCAAATAAGGACGTGAGAATACTAGAGAAGGTAGTTGGGTTTGTGGATCGATTTTTCTCCGTTGAATCCGCCAAAAGGCACGCCGTACATAACTCCTAAAATCCGCATGTGTAGGATTTACGTGGCAATTTTGTACGCATGATATGTTGTTGTGATTTAATTGTTATTTGAATTAATATAGGATTAATTCATGCTAGTAATAATTAAATTAATTTAAATTTGTATTTAAATTGCACCTCGAATAGATCCGGGCATCCTATTCCCCAACAAATGCTACTCGGGATGACTCCCGAATTGCAAAGGCAGCATGAGAAGATGCTTCTCTTCAAGATGATCAAGCATCTGAAGGATCTCTTTGATTCTGAATCTCATTTCGAGATTTATAAAGTGATGAGAGATATGTTCAGATGCCGACTGTCTGAAGGAGGGAAGGTTTCTCCTCATGTGTTGAGGATGATTGGGCTAATCGAGAAACTTGGTCGTCTGGGCATTGAGCTCAAGACCAATGTTGTTGTTTACGTCATTCTTCAGTCGCTTCCTGATTCATATTCAAGTTTCGTGGTAAACTTTAATATGAATAAGATGGAATCAACCAAGCCCGAGTTACACAACATGCTAAAGACTTTTGAGTCTTCCACTGCTAAGGAAAAGCCCGTGCTCATGGTGAGTGCCTCTACTTCTTCTGCTCCGAAAGGAAAGAAGAAGCGAAGGGGCAAGGCAAAGAAAGACTCCAAGCCAAACTTCCTTAAGCCTAAAGGTGGAATTCAAAAGAGGGAGAGGGTGGACAAGGATGTATGCCTCCACTGCAAGCAAAAGGGGTATTGGAAGAAGGACTGCAAGGTTATAGCAGCTGAAAAGAAGACACAAGGTGTCTCAGCATCTGGAACAGGTATGTTTGTCATTGAGATAAACATGTCCACAAATGATACTAACTGCTGGGTATTAGATACCGGTTGTGGCACACACATTTGTACAAATGTGCAGGGTCTCAAGGATAGCAGGGCAGTTAGGCCGGGTGAAGTCTCACTACACGTTGGGAATGAAGCAAGAGTTGCTACTGAACGTGTTGGCGTTTATGTTTTAGATTTACCCTCTGGTTTTTAGACTTGAACTGAATAATTGTTATTTTGTTCCTTCTATTACCCGCAACATTATTTCTATTCCTATGTTGGATATTGAAGGTTTTTCCTTCCATTTTGCAAACAATAATTGTTATTTTTCGCTTAATGGTCATGTATATGGAAATACTCCTTTATCTAATGTTTTGTATTTGTTGCATTGTGAATATAATATTCTTAATATACAAAATAAAAGACTCAAACTTAGTAATCATGAAAACCCAACTTACTTGTGACATTGTAGACTTGATCATGCAAATGAGAAAAGAATTGCAAGGTTAAGAAAGTTAGACTACTTAACCCCATTCGACTTTGAGTCTTATGGAAATTGTGAATCTTTTCTCAAGGGCAAAATGACAAATAAACCCTTTTCTGGGAAAGGGGTTCGTGCCAAAGAAGTTCTAGAGTTGATCCAAGTGATGTCTGTGGACCATTGCCCACTCTAGCTAGGGGTCACTTCTGATACTTCATCACTTTTACTGATGATTTCTCAAGGTACAAATATGTTTATCTTTATGAAACACAAATCTGAATCGTTTGAGAAATTCAAAGAGTTTAAGGCTGAAGTAGAGAAGCAACTTGGTAAGAGTATCAAGACTCTTCGATTAGATCGAGGAGGTGAATACCTTAGCCATGAATTCACTGATTACTTAAAGTTACATGGGATCCAATCACAATGGACTCCTCCGGGAACACCGCAAATGAATGGTGTATCCGAGAGGAGAAACCGAACCTTGTTGGACATGGTAAGGTTCATGATGAGCTTTTCCTCTCTTCCGACATTCTTATGGGGATACGCGTTACAAACCTCAATCTACATTCTGAATAAGATTCCATCTAAATCCGTTGAGCAAACACCATATGAATTATGGTGTGGCAAGAAGCTAACTTTTTTGCATATTAAAACGTGGGGTTGCCTTGCAATTGTGAAGAAGATACTTACAGATAAGTTAAAATCCAAAGGTGAAAAGGGTTACCTTGTTGGATATCCTAAGGAAACAAGAGGATATTACTTCTATCTACAGGAGAAATAAACAGTGATTGTTTCTAGGCAGGCAAGGTTCCTCGAAGAAGACTTTGTCTTCAAGGAACATAGTCATAATATGATAGAACTTGAAGAAATTCAAAAACCACAAGTTAACAAGGAGACTGATATCTTGTCAAAGCAACATGACAAGGAATCAGTGGGAGCATTCAGCAGCTCACATGGTGGAAGTTTATCACTAAATGATCCTCTTTCAGCCAGTGGGAGCGCAATTGGAGTTGCATTGCCTTCGCAACGAACTCCAAGTAGGATGAATGAGAACAACATAGTTCAAACTCCCGCTCAAGAGGCATCCGGAAGTGTCACTCTTGAGGCCTCCCCGGTCAACGATGAAATCACTGCACCACAAAATTTTCACGATCAGAATGTGCAGCCTGAACAACCACAACTCCGTAAGTTCACTAGGGTTCGTAATCTACCCACTAGATATTATGGTTTCCTCAAAGAGGAACATGATGATGTGGAGATCCCGGATAAAGACGATCCTAGAACTTACACTGAGGCAGCATTAGATGTTGACTCAAAGAAGTGGCATGAAGCCACGAAACCGAGATGGACTCGATGTACACCAATCAAGTCTGGGACTTGGTTGAATTGCCAAAATGGGATAAACCCATAGGTTGCAAATGGGTCTACAAGTGTAAGACTGATGCAAATGGCAAGGTACAGACCTACAAGGCTAGGTTGATGGCGAAAGGTTATAGTCAACGCGAGGGCATTGACTATGACGAGACTTTCTCACCAGTTGCGAAGATCAAGTCCATTTGAATTTTACTTGCGGAAGGAAGTGTTTATGACTCAACCAGAAGGTTTTGTATCAAAGCCAAAATCTAATCTTGTGTGCAAGCTTAAACGATCCATTTATGGATTGAAGCAAACTTCTAGGAGTTGGAATATCCGATTTGATGAAGCTATCAAATCATTTGACTTCGTCAGAAACTCGGAAGATCCACGCGTCTATCGAAAATGCAATGGGAAGAATATTGTCTTCATAGTTGTGTATGTCGATGACATACTAATTATGGAAAACAATATCCCACTTATGCAGTCCGTGAAAGAGTGGTTGTCAAAGACCTTCATGATGAAGGATCTTGGTGAAGCCTGCTACATCTTAGGGATCAAAATCCATAGGGATAGATCCAAGAAGATGTTGGGGCTGTCACAGTTCACCTACGTAGACAAGGTGTTGAAGTGATTCGCGATGGAGAACTCTAAGAGAGGTTCTCTACCGGCATGTCATGGGATAAAGCTGTCTAAGAAGGATTGTCCTTCCACAGACTCTGATATCCAGCACATGAAGGATATTCCATATGCATCTGCAATTGACTCTATCATGTACGCCATGACTTGCACTAGGCCAGATGTGGCTTTCGCTGTCAGCACCACTGATAGATACCAACAGAATCCGGGTGAACCTCACTGGATTGTTGTCAAGAACATTCTTAAGTACCTCAGACGTACTAAAGATTGCTTTCTGGTCTACGGAGGACAGTCAGAGCTAGTTGCCATTGGCTATGCTGACGCTAGTTTCCAATCAGACTGTGATGATTACAAATCACAGTCAGGCTATGTGTTTGTTCTCAATGGTGGGGCGGTTAGTTGGAATAGTTCCAAACAAGAGACTACCACGAACTCAACAACCGAAGCTGAGTACATTGCTGCGGCGGAAGCTGCCAAAGAAATTGTCTGGATAAAACAGTTCTTAAGTGAACTAGGAGTAGTTCCAAGTGCCAGCAGTCCAATAAAGTTGTATTGTGACAACACTGGTGTGGTTGCGCAAGCTAAGGAACCGAGATCCAATAATAGAAACAAACATGTACCGAGGTGTTATCACTTGATAAGAGAGATAATCGCTAGAGGAGAGATAAGAGTTAGAGCGTGTTCCCACGAAAGATAATTTGGTTGATCCTTTCACCAAAGCTTTGAGTGTTCATGTACACACTAGACATTTCAATGGTCTAGGGGTTAGACATGTAGGTGATTGGCTCTAGTTCAAGTGGGAGATTGTTAGTGTTAGTGTCTAGAGACAATTCATTGTAAGGACATAATTGCTAAGATAATATTCAGTATTGGTTTAATATTATTGTTTATTTAATATTAAATGTATGACATTACACTTGTTAGAATATTATGTTTGATTGTTTGCATTTGTTCTTATATGTGTTCCCTTGAATCATTGCTGTCATTGAGGTTGTGAGAACTCAGATGACTTAAGCATGACTCTCAAATAGCCCCGATCAAGGATCATCAAGAATGGAATATTGATGATGCAATTGAGATTGGTGTGCGATCTGCATCATACTCTTAGAGAGTGTAGTAAGATCTCACTTACTACGAGATACTAGGTATCTCATGATGGATGCACAAATACCTTAGAGGGTATTGGTATACCCATCCGAGAAACCGTTTGATGTAGTTCTACTATACGTGTCTACAAGTGTCTCGGTTAGTGGGAGCAATGTGATACTCCTTTGACTTGAGGTCAATACACACGACATGTGTGGAGTGATGAACTTTGACCATGATCGACGCTTACACCCTTCCATGGGTAGATATGACTTGAATTGTGTACATCACAAAGTGCATGTGCGTGATAGTTAAGCCAAGAATATGATTCATTCCTCAAAGTGGATTTAGAGAGAATACTCATCTTCTCATCATAATTGGATCAAAGTCATTGGCCAATGCACATCAACTTGGACTTTGTGGCCAAGTGTGACATAAGTGACCAATTATTGATTAGAGATAATATGATTAAGTTATTTGAATAGACACTTCATCATGTTCAAGACTAATCGAGTATTCGTGAATGATAGGAGGAAATTGCAATAGCCCATGTTTCAGTTACAGGTAGTTGCACGTTTCTCGCAACATACCTCATATATTGAGAATCTCTGATTTATTGTCTAGGTTCAATTAAGACCGTTAGTTTGACTAATCACTCGATATATAAGTGCCTATGGGCCACACAACAAGTAATTCCCTTGTATGGATTATAGTTGGTTGATTAAGTATTAAATTGGATTTATTATGTGATTTATGGAGAATTAATTAATATTATATTAATTTGGAATTAATTATTGTTGCTGTTTAATTAAATTAGATTTAATTAAATAGGAATGCCAAAATAATATATGGAATATTATTGTAGGAAAATACATTTAGGGAAATCATATCTAAGAGATATGATTTGCAAGATTAGGAAATATCTTCCTAATAAAGATTGATTAATCTTTAAGCTGGGTTTCCCCTATATATAGGACATCCTAGGGATTCATTAACTACAACAAGAAAACCTAGTTTCTCCATAAAATCTAGAATATGAATTTTTCCTAGCAAATTCCGTCTTAGATTCAACGCTGACAAATCTGTGCAAGTCCGTCAAAGGGGATTACGTGGATACCATAGTTGAGAAATATGTATTCGAATTACTATAAGATTCCTCGTTATGATTATTCGTACTCATTTATGCAATTAACTGTTCGTTGTTGGTGAACGGTTTATTTCCATTGTGCATGTATTATGTGTTTACGTGTTAGTATATGTTGGGGTTATACTGGAAAGTATGCTTTTACTTTGTATAATCAAACTGAATTTCTGTCTTATTTACTGAAATAAATTATTTATCACTGATGCTTTAAATATCATTGAATGTTACATATATTTACTGCATAATTGTTCAATAAACAATACATGTTACATTGTAGTTAATTTAGTGATACCAGATCACAGAAGATTAAATTAACAGTCCCTTGTAACTAAAAGTACGCTGTTCACGACCTAGATGGAAATGAACAATACATCGTGAAAGGTTGAAGTGTAAGACTCAGATTGGCTTGTCTTGACCAAGAGATTACACTAGTGCATGACTGATGCACTGAATAGGACCTACAGGAGGATAAATTCTTCAGCACTGAATTAGGAAGAATTAGACCTCAGTGGTTCGTTATTTCTTAATCTTCGTCCCTTAAATAGAATCGTGTGTGGTTAGTAATTATTGCTTTGACTTATGACGTGTAGAGAATCAATGAGATTCAATACTTTATATCTTGGGCAATATTATTGGTCACATGCGATTGCTAAGATTTAATACAGAGAATCGTGTGCAAGTACGCTTGTTCGATTTGCCCCCTTGGGAGGTTCATAAGATTTATCATACCAAATCTTGCAAGTGGAATTAGTTTCCGGTATGGATAATAATATTGAACCGTTCCTTAACCAAGGACAAAAGATATTAATTAAAGGAAAGTTGTTTTATGGCTTGAATTAATTAATGGGCTGGATAATCTTAAACACGGGAAATAATGACCGTGAGCCATATTAACAGTAATATGAGTTAAGATGGATAGTGCAATATTAATTATGTAGTGGGATTAATTAATATTTATGGGCTTGAATAATATTGTCGCTCAATATTAGATATTCAAAGTCCATTGGAATGTCCAATCTTAATTCTCCTAAAGGCCCTTCAAGTAGCCCAAAGATAAAGTCCAATAACTGAAAAATGTGTTTGAAATAAAATAAATTATTGTTGCCTAATTTTTTCCTAATTTTCTAAATTAATAAATAAAAGAGGGAGAAATATTTTCTTTGAATTTTGTTATGGAATGAGGATAAGTATTCTTGGAATACAAGTTGATCTCATTAAATTCAAGAAATCTCCCACTTGGTTATTTGTTAAGGAAGTTTCGAAATTTTTGAATAAATAAGGAGAGGAAAGATTTTCTTGATTATGGAAGATATGTATTTTTGGAATATAAGAATATCTCATAAATTCAAGAAGATCCAAATCTTGGATTCCTTTATCCTTAAATTTTTGAAAATCACCATAATATTAGGAGGTGAGATTTTTGTGGAATATTTAATTATGGAGAAAAGAATATATAAGATATATTCAAGATTTCTTAGAGATCAAGAAACGATTTTCCCATCTTATTTTCACCCTAAAATTTCGACCACCCCTATATCTATAAATAGGGGATGAATGTTTCATCCCCAAGTGCAATTCCATGTGTTGGAAAAATTAGAAATCCACAAAGGTGGTGCAACATAATTTTATTTTTCCCTTTTGTTAAATTGTTCGCGAGTTCCTACCACCGGATTGTTGAACAAGGATAAGGGAATACTTGAGAAGGTCTTTTGGTGTGTTCGTGTGAAGCGGGATCCATCTTCTCAGCGGTTGTCACTCAGAGGTTAGTTCACATAAACCCGTTGTAATTCGTATCAGGATTTATGTGAAATGATTTTATATGCATGATTTGTTGTTGAATTATTATTTGAATTAATATAGGATTAATTCATGCTACTAATAATTGTTAGAATTAAATTTGTATTTAAATATTCATCCCGAATAGATCCGGACAATTAATTCCCCAACAAGCGGTATCGAGAAGCCGGTTTAGACTCTGAATTTTAAATTGTAATTTAATTCATTTTCATTAAATTTGAAATTGGATAGTAGATTTGCTAGATCTTTTTTGCAGGTATCCAATTGTCATGGTATTTGATGAATGTTTATATTTATGCATACATATAAATTGTGGTTTTTTTAATTGATTAGATTTCAATTTATTTAACGAAATAAATTTTTTGCCTCGTGAGAAAATCCACTAGTAGATTAAGATTTGTTTGATTCGTTCAATGTAATAGACTAGTCTAGATCTAGGTTTATTTATTTTTGGTAAATAAATTATAACCGGTCGAAACGGAAAGCAAGAGGACGAAGAATTAAGAACGAATAAATAGAAAGGCGTGGCGGCGCGCGTAAACGTCGTGAAATAATAATGGCTGTTTAAACCAAATAGAAGCCCCGTGGTGAAGACAAAAAGATATTAATTAAATCTTCAAAGTGGTTTTATGATTTTATAATTAATTAATGAACCGGATAATCTTAAATTTCCCAAGACAAAATAATGACAATGAGCTTTTTTTTAATTCTATACTTATAACGGCTTGAGTTTTAAGGATGGATATCTTAAAAGGGGAAATAATAATGAGTTTTGATTAAATTAATTAATATTTATATGGATAGTGCTCCCTAACTGAATAGTGGGATTAATTACCAATGCTTGAAGATATTCAAAGATATTCAAAGTCCATTGGAATGGGTCCAATCTTAATTCTCCTAAAGGCCCTTCAAGAAGTTCGATATCAAAAAGATAAAGTCCAATAAGCAAAAAAATGTGTTTTGAAATAAAATAAATTATTGTTGTGAAATTTTTTCCTAATTTTCTAAATTAATAAATAAAAGAGGGAGAAATATTTTTTTTTGAATTTTGTTATGGAATGAGGATAAGTATTCTTGGAATACAAGTTGATCTCATTAAATTCAAGAAATCTGAACAAGATTTGGTTATTTGTTAAGGAAGTTTATCCAAAAAATTTTGAATAAATAAGGAGAGGGGAAAGATTTTTTTGATTATGGAAGATATGTATTCTTGGAATATAAGAATATCTCATAAATTCAAGAAGATCCAAATCTTAGTTCCTTTATTCAAAATTTTTGAAAATCACCATAATATTAGGAGGTGAGATTTTTTGTGGAATATTTAATTATGGAGAAAAGAATATATAAGATATATTCAAGATTTCCATAAGATCTTAACATCCAAATTTTCCCATCTTATTTTCACCTAAAATTTTTGAACCCTCAATAATATAAATAGTTGGGATGAATGTTTCCATCCCCAAGTGTTTCCATGTGTTGGAAAAATTAGAAAAATCTTAAAAGGTGTTGGCAACATAATTTTATTTTTCGAATTTTGTTAAATTGTGAAGCGAGTCTATTTAATTTGAACTCGGATTGTTGGTTGGACAAGGAGGGAATACTTGAGAAATGTCAGGATCCATCTTCTCAGCGGTTGTCACTCCGAGAGGTTAGTTGCCGAGGATTTATGGTAGGATTTTTATATGCTTAAAACATGATTTGTTGTTGAATTATTTGAATTAATATAGATTAATTCATGCTACTAATAATTGTTAGAATTAAATTTTGTATTTAAATATTCATCCCGAATAGATCCAGGCGGTCTATTCTGGTTTCCGCTCTGAATTTTAAATTGTAATTTAATTCATTTTCATTAAATTTGAAATTGGATAGTAGATTTGCTAGATCTTTTTTTGGAATGTATCCAATTGTCGGATGGTTTTTTAATTGATTAGATTCAATTTTTTTGCCTCGTGAGAAAGAAAATCCACTAGTAGATTAAGATTTGTTTGATTAAAGATCAATGGTAGATCTAGGTTTATTTATTTTTGGTAAATAAAGCCTTCGACCAGGACGCTAAATAAGACGCAGATTTTGGAAAGCGTGGTGGCGATGGCGATTTGTTCGCTTGGGATTATCGCCGACGCACATATTATGTGGGAATGAGATGGAATCGAGGATTTTTTTTTAGGATATGCGATGGGCGGTCAGCGTGAATCATTGAACATATATTGATGGTACGGGCGCTACATCGCCGAGAAACGAGATAATTATTGTCTTCGACGGAGCGGAAGGCAATAAAGACAATGACAGTAAAGGAGACGAATGATGAAGACCATAAAGACGATTTCTCAAGATCAAGACATGACAAAAATTAACCGTGAGAATTGGATATATGTGCCCAATGTGTTTAATTTTTTGGTTTGATATTTTGCATTATTTTATGCTTATTTAAATTGTGTTTAAATATGCGATGCATGAGAATATGTTTTTGAAAAATCTCACCTTCGAAAATTACTAAGTATGTTTAAACAATTAATTGACAATTTTATTCCGGATAATAAAATTGAATTAATTTTGACCTCCATGATTTATTTATTTGTGGATTCTTTTGGAGAAATTCTCCCCACGGGACAGCCAAAAGATGGATTTCACATGAATAAATTCCGAAAGGATGATTGTGGGTTAATATTAGTGGCGACGATGACCCTCCCCACGAGGCTCGTTCAAATCAAAGTAATAATTCTGTATTTAAACATGGTTATTACTTAGGTATAAAATTGATATGCATATGTTGGGATATTTTAGTTTAGATGAATTATGCCAAAACATTATCAACTTGTGTTTTTGAAGTTAATCTACAGATAACAAGTTGAGGGGGAACGAGAGAACAAATTGAGGGGAACTTGAGTAATCGAAGAAGATGATCGAGATCGGCGAGGTCGCAGAGCGAGACCGATCGAGATCGAGATGAGTTAGATGAGTTCGAAGTTAACTGATGAAATTTGTGCAAAATTGGAAGAGAAGAAAAGCTAACCGATCGTAAGATCGATGACTGGAATAATTGCACTCGGGATCTGATCGGATGATCGGAAGAAAAAACGATCCGGTGATATGGTGATCAAGAGCGACAAGATCGATCGAAGAAACCGACCAAAAGATCGTAAGAGAAGGTTGCGGATCGTAAGAGGAAGAGGAGCGGATGAGACCCGATCAAGATCGACGTGATCGAGATCGATATGAAGATGAGCGGATGATCAAGATCGACGTGGATCGAGATCGGATATTTTGCATTATTTAACTCGATATGCTAACCTAATATGCTAACCTCGATGTACTAATCTGATGTAGATAAACCGATATGGTGACTGATCTTTATACCGACCGATCATGAGCCGATCGAGGATCAAAGTAGAAGAAATCGATATCGAAAACCGTAAATCAGATACCGGATCGGAGAGAAGTCATCGTAAGAGAAGTCATCGATGTCATATTCATCGAGAATCAAAATGCTATCGATGATCAAGTTAGCTCGAGTCTTAGTGACACGAGGGTCGATGTCCGAAGACAGAAAGAATCGAAAAAGAAACCACTCAAGAAAGTGTCAAGATATACGATCGACAAGGTCCGATCATGCCAAGAGAAGTCCGTTGAATCAAGAATCCTGAGTCCAAGGAAGCCTGAGTTTGAAGAAGCTGAGGATCATATAATCCTGAAGATTATAAAGAAGGTTAGATTCAAATTGACGTGGACCAATGATTTGAGGATCATATAATGTCGAAGAGGGAAGACAACAAGCCTGAAAAAGCTGCAAAAAGCTACAGAATAGTATGGATTTGAATGAGACTCCATCCAACGGTAACATTCAAATCCACTATATAAATACAAGTTCTTCCTTCATTATTAAGTGGTAGAAGTGTGTGAAATGCATGAAAACACCATTGAAGCTACAGAGCCAAATCATCTAGCATTCCACCATAGAACACAGAGCAAGAAATACACGCATATATTCAAGAAGTGTTCTACCCTAGATCTAAGCATAAATGCCATATCCTAAGCTTAGAGAGATTTTCCCAACCTTAGCATTGAGGCTAAACAAATGTAAGGGAAAATCTCACCCTAGTTGGAAACCAAACAATCTTATACCCAAACCCAAGAGTTGGTTAAGTTTGTAGGTGAGTATGAACTCGGTAAACATCTAGCAATCCCGAAAGGAAGGGTAGGCAATCCCGTGAGGGTGATAAGTCCCGTTTGAGTGTGAACTCGGTAAACATCTGTTGGGTGTTGGACTAACACATTAAACTAAGTCCAGTCAATTTAGTAGGTGCCCCTGATGATAGGGAAGAGTGGATGTAGGAGTTGGACTCCGAACCACTATAAAATTGTGTGTTCTTTACTGCTTTATGTTCTTACTTGCCATATGCATTCGATTATAAGCAAAAAAACACACATCGCTCTTAAAAAGGAAAAATTGGAATCACTCTGCCCTCACCCCTGTTTTATATGCATCACATGACATGTTTGCTTCCACACGCGCAAAATGGGTTTTTCTAATCACTAAAAAATTGGGACCTACAGCATATACTTCCCCGAAGTCCCTGTCAATTTTATATTGGTCAAGTGGGAGCCAACTATTAATCTGGATATTAAAGGTTTGTAACTGTTTCTTGTTTGTAACCTGCTTGAATGTGTTTAAGTAATGACCCACTCCACGTGGCTTATTTAAACAGTTTTAAGATGTTGGCTGATGCATGTTCATATTTTTTTGAGATTTTAATATGATACATGTGACCGAACCTTGTGATATGTTTGTGCTTATACAAATTGTTATTTATTTCAGTTCAGCATATCGCAACCTTTTAATCCACTGTTCAATATACTTAAAGACAATTTTCTTACTGGTGAAAACTTCGTTGATTGGAATCGTAAACTTACTATTGTCCTCACTGCTCAAAGCCATAACTGGGTTCTCACTACACCTAAACTAGAAAAGCCAAATGACGAGTCAACTAAAGCGGTTAAGAAAGAGTATGCTGACTGGGAGCGTTCCAATGAAATGACAAAGTGTACCATCTTGGCTTCAATGTCAGATGTGTTGCAACACCAACACCAAAACGTTGAAACCGCTGCAGACATCAAGACTAGTCTTAAAGCGATGTTTCAACATCAGAACCGTGTGGCTCGTCAGATCACCATGAGGGACTTGCTCTCTATGAAAATGGTGGAGGGAACACCCGTACGGGAGCACGTTCTCCAGATGATGACTCACCTTAACAAACTTGAGGTTCATGGCGCTGAATACGACATCGAAACCCAAATCGATTTCGTGCTCCACTCTCTGCCGAATTTTTTTTGAACAGTTCAGGCTGAACTACCAAATGAACAATCAGAAGTTCTCGATGCCTGACCTGTTGCAAGCTTTGGTCTCGGCAGAGGCGATATTGGGGCAAAAGAGCCAAGCCTTGGTGGCAAACCGACCCTCTTCTTCTTCTAGGCCAAAGGGTGGTAAGAAAAAGAAAAGGGACAAAGGCCACAAGCAAGTGAACTCAAGTGTTGCCAAGGGCAAAAAAAAGGTGAAGGGAGGTCAAGGAGTGAGTAAGCCAGCTAAGGGGAAGTGCTTCAACTGCGGTGAGAAAGGACATTGGAGGTCAGCCTGTTCCAAACCTAAAAGGAATGGAAAGAAAGGTAATTCTCACACACTAGTTGTTGAAACTTGTTTAGCGGTGTATGCCTCCCATTTATGGGTGGTGGATACGGGATCCACTGATCATGTTTGTTTCACTTTACAGGGGTTTAAGCGGACCCGACAACTTAGTGGGAGTGAGATCCTCATCACACTGGGCGATGCTACGAGAGTGGCAACTGAAGCAGTGGGAGAAGTGCACCTGTCTTTTGAAGATAAAGTTTTAATTTTAAGAGATGTTCTTTACGTTCCTAGTTTTAGAAAGAATTTAATTTCGGTTTCTAAACTCTACCTTGATGGATATTCGGTTACTTTTGATAAAGTTGTTACCATTTCTTTTTATGATAAATTTATCTGTCATGGAACGTTGTTGAACAATCTCTATACAATTAACTGTTCACACCACTCACGAAATGCTTCCTATAACACATCAACTGTTTTCGATAAAAGAAAATGTTCATCAGACGTGAACGAGAAACTTCTATGGCATCTTAGATTGGGACATATTAATCCAAAAAGGATTCAAAGGTTGGTAGAAGATGGTTCATTGGAGTCTCTCCGGGTTGAATCAATCCCAACTTGCGAATCATGTTTGGAGGGTAAAATGACCAAGAGGCATTCGGAGCCAAGGGGAATAGAGCCAAAGAAGTGTTAGAAATCGTTCACACAGACATATGTGGTTCAATGTGTTGGGGTTATACTAGAAAGTATGCTTTTACTTTGTATAACCAAACTGGTTTTTTGTCTTATTTACTGAAATAAATTAGTTATCACTGATGCTTTAAATATCATTGAATGTTACATATATTTACTGCACAACTGTTCAATAAATAGTACGTGTTACATTGTAGTTAATTTAGTGATACCAGATCACAGAAGATTAAATTAACAGTTCCTTGTAACCAAAAGTACACCATTCACGACCTAGATGGAAATGAACAATCCATCGTGAAAGGTTGAAGTGTAAGGCTCAGATTGACTTGTCTTGACTAAGAGATTACACTAGTGCATGACTGATGCACTGAATAGGACCTACAGGAGGACAAATTCTTCAGCACTGAACTAGGAAGAACTAGACCTCAGTGGTTTGTTATTTCTTAATCTCCGTCCCTTAAATAGGATCGCGTGTGGTTAGTAATTATTGCTTTGACTTATTACGGGTAGAGAATCAACGAGATTCAATACTTTATATCTTGGGCAATATTATTGGTCACATGCGATTGCTAAGATTTAATACGAAGAATCGTGTGCAAGTACGCTTGTTCGATTTGCCCCCTTGGGAGGTTCATAAGATTTATCATACCAAATCTTGCAAGTGGAACTAGTTTCCGGTATGGATAATAATGTTGAACCGTTCCTTAACCAAGGACAAAAGATATTAATTAATGGAAAGCTATTTCAGTGGCTTGAATTAATTAATGGGCTAGATAATCTTAAACACGGGAAATAATAACCGGGAGCCATATTAACTGTAATATGGGTTAAGATGGATAGTGCAATATTAATTATGTAGTGGGATTAATTAATATTTATGGGCTTGAATAATATTGTGGCTCAATATTGATAATTCAAGATCGATTGGAAGGTCCAATCTTAATTCTCCTAAAGGCCCCTCAAGTAGCCCAAACATAAAGTCCAATAACTGAAAAAAGTGTTTAAAAATAAAATAAATTTTGTTGCCTAATTTTCCTATTTTTCGAAAATAATAAATAAAAGAGGGAGAAAGATTTTTTTTGAATTTTGTTATGGAATGAGGATAAGTATTCTTGGAATACAAGATTATCTCATTAAATTCAAGAAATCTCCCACTTGGTTATTTGTTAAGGGATTTTCGAAAATTTTGATTAAATAAAGAAAGGAAAGATTTTCTTGATTTTCTTGAAAATAAATTATGGAAGATATGTATTCTTGGAATACAAGAATATTTCATAAATTCAAGAAGATCCAAATCTTGGATTCCTACTCCTTATTTTTTCGAAAAATACCATAACAAGAGGAGTTGAGATTTTGTGAAATATTTAATTATGAAGAAAAGAATATATGAGATATATTTAAGATTTCTTGGAGATCAAGAAAAAGATTTTCCCATCTTTATTCACAAATTTTTTTTTTGACCAACCCCTCATTATAAATAAGGGATGAATGTTTCATCCCCAGTGTAACACGAAAATTTAGTTTTTCGGAAAAATATCAGCGTCGATAAAATATCAAATATTTTAAAATGTCGACAGATTGTGTATTTTCGAAAAACCTCAATTGTGAGTGTGCAATTCCATGTGTTGGAAAATTAGAAATCCACAAAGGTGGTGCAACATATTTTATTTTTCCTTTAGTTAAATTGTTCACGAGTTCCTTCCACCGGATTGTTGAACAATGGCAAGGGAATACTTGAGAAGACCTTTTGGTGTGTTCGTGTGAACGAGATCCATCTTCTCAACGGTTGTCACTCCGAGAGGTTAGTTCACGTAAACCCGTAGCAATTCTACATGCGTAGGATTTATGTGAACTGTTTATATGCATGATTTGTTGTTGAATTTTTATTTGAATTAATATAGGATTAATTCATGCTAGTAATAATTGTTAGAATTAAATTTGTATTTAAATATTCATCCCGAATAGATCCGGGCAATTAATTCCCCAACACAATGTCAATCATAGCAAGAGGAGGTTATGAGTATTTCGTCACCTTTATTGATGATTACTCAAGGTACGGCTACATTTTTCTTATGAAGCATAAATTTGAGTCCTTTGACAAATTCAAAGAATTTAAGGCTCAAGCAGAGAATCATAGGGAAAAACGTATCAAGTCTCTACGATCTGATCGTGGAGGCGAGTACCTCAGCGATGAGTTTTTGAACTACTTGTCAGATGAAGGGATTGCATCCCAGCTAACTGCACCCGGAACCCCTCAACAAAACGGGGTTGCAGAGCGAAGAAACAGAACTCTTTTAGATATGGTTAGATCAATGATGAGTTATGCGGATCTACCGAAGTCGTTCTGGGGTCATGCCTTGGAAACAACGACTTATATTCTGAACTTGGTGACATCCAAATCGGTTCCCAAAACTCCTAAATAATTGTGGACCGGGTGCAAGCCCAGTTTGAGACACATGAGAATATGGGGGTGTCCGGCCTACGTGTTGGACAAGGAAGCCGGAAAATTGGATCCTCGATCAGAATTAAGGTTGTTTATAGAATACCCCAAGGGAACAAAAGGGTGCATGTTCTATGGTCCCGAAGATCAAAAGGTGGTAATAAGCACTCACTTTAGATTTTTGGAAGAAGACTATATGAACGAAAGAATGCCTAGAAGTGAGATTACCTTAAATGAGCTTGGAGGGCTAACCTCAGTGCCAACTGTACAAGATGACATACCAAACGACACACTTACACAACCAGAACCTCGACGTAGTGGGAGGGTTATGAGACAACCCGAGAGATTCATGGGGATAGGAGAGTCCTCGGACTTAGTCCCCGGTCAAGATGAATCAGACCCATGGACTTACGACGAGGCAATCCAAGACAAGGATGCGGTTTCTTGGCAAATAGCAATGGAAGCCGAAATGGGTTCTATGGATCATAATAGAGTGTGGGAGCTAGTCGAACTACTTAATGGGGTCAAACCCATTGACTGCAAGTGGGTATACAAGAGGAAAAGAGGACCGGGCGGGAAGGTGGAAACCTTCAAGGCAAAGCTTGTTGCAAAAGGTTATACTCAGAAAGAGGGGATCGACTATGAGGAAACCTTTTCACCTGTAGCAATGCTCAAGTCCATCTGAATTCTATTGTCGATTGCTGCGCATCTCGACTTTGAAATCTGTCAAATGGATGTTGTTGGGAGATGAATTTAATAAAAGATATATGATTTTGATTTGATCCCAAAACCCCTGAGTATGACATGTTCAGAATGATCTTGATAGTTGAGTCAGGATTCAGTTTTAGAATATTCAGAATGTTATCTGCAGAATGTATAGTCAGCAGATATAGTTCAGGATAGGTTCTGAAGACTCAGTGTAAAACTGAGATACTGAAGACTCAGTAGGATACTGAGGGAACTGAAGACTCAGCACGAAGATTCAGTGTATCAGTCAGTAGACTCAGAAGACTCAGAAGACCCTGAAGACTCAGAAGACTCTGAAGACGCAAGACTGAAGACTGAAGATTGAAGATCAAGATTACTGAAGGCACGGTAATTACTGAAGACTCAGTAAGGTACTGAATGCTCAGTATGAACCTGAATGTTCCGAGACACTGAATATATCTATCTGAAGGATGCGATACTGAGAAAAACGCGATTCCTTAGAAAGTTAGATATTGCCAAGACATTCAAATGCGGAAAAAAGGAACTAAGTCAGAAGTGTTGTTAAGATTATATCAAACTCAGAGTTTGTAACCAAAAAGAGCCGTTGAAGATGTCTACCTTTAACTGGAGACAAAAGTCAAAAAGAAGAAGACGACACTGTACCATACTGACAGTGACAGTGACAGGTCGCTGAAAAAGATGTCAGATGTACAAAAGTTCCAGACTGCAAAAAGTGAAGATCGGCTACATGAAAGGCTATTGCCTAAAACGTGTTAGGGAGTTTCAAACCCTAAATATAGCCGTTTCTCACACACCATAAGAGGGAACTCACGAAGCTGTCTCTCCAACGGATAGTTTTCAAGAGTGACCTTGGTGTATGCCTATAAATACTGGTGACCCTCTACATTGTAAGGTTACGGGAAATTTATATTCAACTCAAGAGCTCAAACTTATTCTTGCAAAAGTTAAAGCACTCGAAAAACTTAGAATTTCCCAAGTGCTTCTACATTGAAGAGAGCTCACTATACTAAGCCTAGCTTGATAAGAATTATCCAAAGCTTAGTCGAGATATCCTAACCCTTTGCATTGTGCTTCATTGTAAAGGATATCTCATCCTAGTTGGAAACCAACCGAGAAACCCCAAACCCTTGAGAAGGTAGTTGGAGTTTGTTTGTTGGTGAGAAGAGTTGTAAAAAGTTAATAAACTACGCGGAGTAGTCAGAAAACTCTAGAGGAGAAGTTAGTAAGCTACAGGGGTAGTCTGAAAGCTTGTTTGTGTTTTGAGTAAGTAAACTACGGAGGTAGTCAGAAAGCTCAAGGTCGGGTTGACTAAGTAAACTACGTGGAGTAGTCAGAAAACTCAGGGCCGAGTTGAGTAAGTAAACTACACGAGGTAGTCAGAAAGCTCAGAAGTTGATAGTGAATTTCTCTGAGGATCAGAGAGAGTGGATGTAGGAGCTTGAGTCTACGAACCACTATAATTCTTTGTGTTCTTTATTGCTTTCCTTATCGTGCTTAAGCATTTGCATTGACTTGATTTTGAAAGCATACTTTTCAGCGATATTGGTTGGAATCAATCCACTGAAGTTGCATAAGTGAATCACAACTTAATCACTATTTCATAAAGGGAAGGTTTTCAGCAAAACTGAAAACGAGTATAAACTAAGGGCCAACCATTCCGCACGACTGAATAGCTAGAACAGATAGTTACCAAACCGAACTCTCATTTGAGGATTGATGAAGTTAGTTATCTCGATCCAAGCAACTCGGGATCTCGACACTTTCGGGACTCGGTTGGGATTATCGAGGTATCTGAAAGCATTTCGGGATCCTTTGTCTCGATGAGACTTTGACTTCAGAGCGTCTGTTCTTCTCGAACCTAATCTTGAGGATTATCGACCCAGTGACCTCAAGAAGAAAAAAAAGTTTTAAAAACATCTTGAACACGTGTATTCCCCCATACACGTGTAAGACTCATTTTGCCGGGACCAACAAGTGGGTATCGAGCGGTGGTTCAACTTGACCACCTCTGTGTGTTGACCAAAGTTTTATTTTCAAAAATACTTGTGGTCTATCCGAATCGATCTTATTTCTTTGAAATTTTTTTTTCTTTTCAAAAGATCAGATAAAATGTCTTCTAAAAAACTTCACATGTTCTCAGTGGAGAACTATGACCTATGGAGACTGAGAATGCAGACTCATCTGTATTCCAAACATGAGCGTATGTGGAGAGTGGTCTCTCAAGGACCATTCCAATTTCTTGTGGTGAATCCAGGAGGAGCGAAGATGAGAGAATTGATCCTAGAGCGAGAATTTCCTAAGTCGATGACCAACTGACTCCTGAAGAGAGAAAGTTAGTCAATCTAGACTACATTGCAAAAGATACACTATACAGTACAATTGATGATGGTGTGATGGGAATGATCTCTCACTGTAATACTGCTAAAGAGATTTGGGATACACTATTTGTTATGTGCCAAGGCACGAGATCATATAAAAAAAAACAAACTTTCAAAGGGCAATTGGAAAGTTTGCGGTTTTAAAATGGATGATGGTGAATCAATAGACAAATTGGAAGTCGATTCACTAAAGCATCATGAATGATCTAAATGCACTTGGAAAGAAATATCCATGAGAGAGAAGTTGCATTGAAAATTCTTAGAGGTCTTTCTAAGAAATGGGATATTCATGCAATGGTGATTGAAAACACCAAGAATATTAACTCAATGCCTTACCAACAAGTCTTCTCGAAATTTGAAGGCCTATGAATTTGTAATTGATAAGAAATCCAAAAAGGCCGACAAAGAAAGATGATTCTTCATCGAGTAAAAATGTGGCTTTAAAAGCCAAAGATAAAAACAATAAAACTAGAGAGTTCGAGAACCCCCATGCCAAACATCGGGATGAGCTTGAGGAAAAGCTAAGATCGATGGCAAGGAGGTTTGATAGACTTAATTGTAGATTTGGAAAATACAAAAGCTATTCTGGGGAACCACGTGTACCGGAAGAAGAAACCTGAGGACAGATCAACTGAGAAGAAGAAGGACCTGAAAGCTGAAGGATCCTCATCCAGAAAGAAGGACTCCAAGTCCAAGGAAGAAAATGATCAGGATGATGATACCAACAGATGCTATAATTGCCAGAAGAAAGGTCACTTCCAGTATGATTGTCCAGATTTGAGTGCTAAGGAGAGAAGAGAAAGGCAAGCTAAAAGAGACCGAGGAAGTTTTCAAGCAAAAAAAGGCCATGGTTGAAGAAGAAGAACACTCGAGGAGGGATCTAGCTCTTCAGATGAGATATTCTCAGACAGTGAAAGTGATGACATCTGTCTGATGGCCATTGAGGAGGTAAACTCTTCTTTCTCTGTTGTTGCTCCTACACTAGCACACGAGTTTTCAAGTTCCACGAAAAATAATCATTTTGACCTGATGGATTCTTTTGAGAATTTGATGAAGGACTATGCTGTTTTGCAAGGACTGCTAAATAGAACTCAAGAGCAGAATAAGGAACTGAAACCTGAAAATCTAAAATGGAAAGACTCTAGCAATAATCAAATCACTTCTCAATTAATGGGAGCTCTTGATGAACTGGATGTTCGAAAAGTACAACTCTCGAAGAGAAAGAGAAGTTGATAATGTCCCTAATCGAAAAAGCTAGAGAAATCCACTAAAGAGATTGACTAATCGTAATCGAAGTTCAATTACCTCTCTCGAGTAGCATAAAACTCTCTGAATCTGTGAGGATAGTGCATGAGAAGAAGTTAACTCTATTGAATAATGCATCTAATGTAATAGATGAAATTTGAGTTACCAGAGATCTGTGACTATAAAAACTGGATTGGGATACATTCTAGGGGAACCTCACAAGGTCATCTAAATCTTTGCATCAAGTAGCAAGAAGACTATCTTTGTAAAACAATTGGCACCTACACTTCAAACCAAGTAATGCCCAAGGTTGTAGACAAGGAAAAGGACCTATGGTCTCGTAAAACCCGAATGATCGGGGTTAGAAAGCCCAAACCTCGGTGAAGGCTAGAAAACCGAGTAGTCGATTGGAAAGTTTCGAGCAAGTACTTCAAAGCCTCAAAGCTAAGAATGTAAAACCGAAAGGCTCCACATTGAACCATCGGAGGAATCTTCGGATGAGAAACACTTTCAAGCAGAGACATTCTCAATGAAGAGACCAAGTCCTCAATATCTTTGAAGACCAGATTCGAAAAGATGCATAACCTGAACCCCACTTGCCTAAGGGTAAAGGTTATCCGAACCCGAGTCAACAAAGATTTAGACCGTGACATGAAGCCAAAGCAAATGAACGAAGGCTGAACTAAAAAAGAATTCAAAGGCACATGTTCATGCTAAAGCTAAAGACACATATCTGTAAAATCGCTAAGGCACCCAGAGTAGTGGATGTATATGTTGATGTTTATGGAAGACAAATTAGCCACTCTAAAGTGATTAGAGTTGTCGAGCGATTTGGATTCGAAAGGTACATCTAACCTTGTAGGACCCTACACAAATTGGGTACCTAAGAATTGATCTGCTTTTTTCGGGAGGAAAACAAGGCAATCGAATCGACTAAAGATCACATGGCATTGATGAGCAGAGATGAAAAAAAGCTCGATATATGGTATCTTGACGGTGGATGTTCAAGACATATGATGAGGATACAAGAAGATACTCAGTGATTATGTTGAACAAAGAGGCCCACAGATCACTTTTGGAGATAACTCAAGGGGACGATCAAGGATATGGAACTTTGGAAGTCGACTCGATTCATATCCATGGTGTTTCATATGTATCTGGATTGAAGCATAATTTGCTTTCAATTAGCCAATTCTGTGATAAGGGTTTCAATGTTGAGTTCTCTAAGAACTTATGTTTTGTGAAAGATGATACATCACAGAAAGTATTCTTATTTGGTACAAGAAAAGGGAATGTGTATCTTTCGATTGGAGTTCAACTCCTAAAGATACATGTTTAGTTGCTAAAAGTTCCACAGATACCAGTTGGTTATGGCATAAAAGAATGAATCACCTAAATTTCAAAACCTGAACAAGCTTGCAAGATTAGCTCTTGTGAGAGGGTTGCCTAATGAAGTGTTCAGTAAGGAACATATTTGTGATGCGTGCCAGAAAGGAAAACAAATAAAAGCATCATTTAAAAGCAAAGTTGAAGTTTCTACTGAAAGAATACTTCAGTTACTGCGTATGGATCTTTTTGGTCCTATAACACCAGTGAGCACTAATGGCAGGAAATACACATTGGTAGTAGTTGATGACTACTCAAGATATACTTGGGTCATATTCTTACTCAGTAAGAAAGAGACTCAGATAAAGCTGCCAGAGTTACTAAAAAGGCTCAGTATTGAGAAAAATCTGAGTGTGGTCAAAATCAGATCTGACAAAGGAATTGAATTTATAAATCATATCATATCTGATTATTGTGCAGAGAATGGAATTTCACATGAAACATCAGCTGCAAGGACCCCTCAACAAAATGGTGTTGCTGAAAGAAGGAACAGGACTCTGAAAGAAGCTGCAAGGACAATGATTGCTGAAGCTGACATTCCTAAAAGGTTTTGGGTGAAAGTCATCAACACTTGCATGCTACTCTCTCGAAACAGATCCATGTTGACCAAGAGTCAAGGCAAAACACCCTATGAGCTTTGGAATGAAAGGAAGCCTCTTGTTTCTTTCTTTCGTGTGTTTGGTTGCAAGTGTTTCATACACAATAATGGTAAAGATCAGTTGAAAACATTTGATAGTAAAGCTGATGAAGGAATATTCTTAGGATATTTGAAGTCAGTAAAGCTTTTAGAGTTTACAACTGTAGGACTCTTATTGTGGAGGAAACACCTCATGTTTTTTTTTATGAATCTGTTTGTGTTCAGAAGAAACAGGAACATGATGCAAATGAACTGACTAAGAGGATCACCAGATTAAGCCTGAAACAGAAAGATAAATAATCCACTGAACCTGAAAAGAAGAAGTCAGTCACTATCTATGATTGGAGTGACTCAGACTCAGATAAAGAAGTTCAGGATGGAAATCAGGATGGTGAGACTCAGGAAAACCAACACTCCAAAGGTGACCAATCTGAACAGACACCAGTTCAGACTCAGGTATGTGATGCCAATGAAGATGTGATCACAACTGAGGCAAATTCTGAATCTATCAACCAAAGGGGAACAAATGTCTCTGACAATGTTCTGAATAGAATTTCCCCGAGGAAGATGATTCTTTTTCTTTTTCGTTGTTCCTCGAGTTTATCGATTTAATCGAACCTAACATTTCAAATGTTGAGGATACTATTATTGAAGGGGAACATCAAGAAGGAAATGGTTAGATAGTCATCCTACAAGTCGATTGTGGGTGATCTAACGAAAGGTGTTAAAACAAGAAGGTTCCATGGTGAGAGTGCACTATTCTGGCCGCTTCCTATCGGAGAAAGAACCTCTTGAGATTGGTGAAGCTCTACAAGATTCTCCTTTGGATTATTGCTATGCAAGATGAAATTTGAATCAATTCTCAAGGAATGAAGTATGGGAGCCGGTAGATAGACCCGAGAAAAGGCACAATGTCATTGGAACCAAGTGGGTTTTCAAGAATAAAATAGATGAAAACAACAACATTGTGAGAAACAAGGCAAAAGGCTAGTTGCACAAGGTTATTCCCAAGAAGAAGGCTTGGATTATGATGAAACCTTTTTTGACTGTTGCAAGACTAGAAGCCATCAGATTGTTTCTTGCATATCTTTGCCCACATGAAGTTCACGATCTATCAAATGGATGTGAAAAGTGCATTTCTGAACGGTGTGCTTAAAGAAGAGGTTTATGTGGAACAACCTCCTGGTTTCAAACAGAATGACCAAGTTTACAGGCTCAGAAAAACTTTGTATGGTCTCAAGCAAGCACCCAGAGCATGGTATGATACTCTTTCTCAGTTTCTTACTGACCATGGTTTTGTCAAATGGACTGTTGATAGAACTCTGTTCAGGATAGAGGATGGGGAAGATATCTTACTAGTTCAGATATATGTTGATGACATCATTTTTGGATCTCCAAACCATCAGCTGCGTGAAAAGTTTTCAACACTGATGAAAGGCAAGTTTGAGATGTCAATGATGGGAGAGATGAATTTCTTTCTAGGTCTTCAAGTGAAACAATCAAAGGAAGGAATATTCATCAACCAGGCAAAGTACACCAGAGATTTGATTGCTAAATATAGTGTACAGAATTGCAATACAGTTAGGATTCCTATGAATACTAACTACAAGATGGATCCTGATTCTGAAGGCAAATCAGTGAGTCATACTGATTATAGAGGAATCCTTGGATCATTGCTCTATCTCACAGCAAGTAGGCCGGATATAACATTTGCTGTTGGGATATGTGCAAGATATCAAGCTAATCCTAAGGCTAGTCACATGGAAGCTGCCAAAAAAATACTGAAGTATCTTAAGGGCACAGTGAATAGAGGATTATGGTATCCAGCTGATGATAACCTTGAATTAACTGGTTACTCAGATGCTGATTATGGAGGTTGCAGGATTGGCAGGAAGTCCACTTCAGGAACTTGTCAATTTCTAGGAAGTAAGCTGATATCTTGGTTTTCGAAGAAACAGACCTCAGTAGCAACAAGTACTACTGAAGCTGAATACATGGCTGCAGGAAGCTGCTGTGCTCAGATTCTTTGGCTCAGACAACAATTAAGGGATTATAAAGTTGTAGCCAATGAAGTACCAATATTTTGTGACAATAATAGTGCCATTGCTATTTCACAAAATCTGGTATTGCACACCAGATGCAAGCATGTGGATATCAGACATCACTTCATCAGAGATCATGTCGAGAAGAAGGACATAAGGATGGAGAAAATTCATACTGATAAGCAGAGAGCTGATATCTTGACTAAACCTTTGGCTGAATCAAGATTTCAGGAACTTTCAGTTGAATTAGGGATGTTAGAACCAGGTGTATAGAGTAAAATCTGAAAAATTGAAGATTTTCAGATGCACGAAGTTTTCTCAGAATTCTTCTGAGAAGCTCAGGATAAAATGGAAATACTGAACTGAGTCTCAGGAAACTCAGATTTACTGAAGGTCAATACTCAGTAGCATACTGAACAAATTCAGTACTCAGTATTATACTTACATTTTATCAAGTTCAAAGTACTCAGTAAGACTGATAGAGGGAAATTAGTCTGAAGAAGTAATGACTCATGCGACTCATTTATTGCTTAAGTAAAATTCAGTAATCATTCACAATAAATACAAAACACCTGAGGAATGTTTTTGGGCAGGATCGTTTTAAATTCCGAAGAAGGTCAACAGTCATTTAATGCTCTGCTACATTAATGACCAATGAGGATGTTTTGGCGGCTTACTTTTCGGAGATCGTCGGTTCGTATACCCGATTAATCGGAGATTAATCTCAACTGTTGTTTTTCACCTAACCAACGCGATTCCCCACGATCTCGAAGTTATATAAACCCCAATAAGCCATTCAAGCCAAAATTTTATTAAACCCTTCGTTCCCAAATCCTCTGCAAATAAATTCCCTTTGCCCAGAAATCTCCAAACCCTAAAGCTTCATTTCTTCAATCAATCTCTAAAATGGCTCCAACCTTGTTCGAGAGATTAGCCGAAACCAACAAGTCGTGGTACGATTTCGTTGTTTCACAACTCAAAGCCAGAAGAGGAGGCTCTGCATATGATTTGACTGGCAAAACTCACCCAACTAGTCGCATGCCGACCAGACCAGGAGTTTGCGAAAGAGGTAATCGAATTCATCTATAATTTGAAGATAGATGAAGAGGATTGTATGCATTCTAAGATAACTGTATCACATTTAGAGCAGTCATCCAAATACATCGATTTTGAGAGGGATCTGTATGTTATTCCAAAAAATCTTAATGATGTTTTTGAGCTCTGTGATAGAGGAGAGGATCCTACGATGTATATGTCAGGAAGAGAGCAGGAGTACTTAGATAGGATTGCTGAGAATCCTGTGAAATTTGAGGCGACATTGCATAAGAGGCACTTAAAGCCACAATATCGAGTGTTGATGGATATTGTGAGCAAGTGCATCATGAGTCTTGCGGGGAGTTTTGAGCAGATCAGTACCCCGAAGCTCAGATTGATGGCGGCGATAGAGGCCTCACCCACCACCGACTTCAACTGGCTGAAATTTTTGATTCAGACGGTGAGTGAGCAGACCAAAGTTTTGAAGAAGGTTGATGGGGCGATCTCAATAAAAGGCAAGATCCACCATGCCACCAAAATTGCTTATATTTTGGAGATGTGCAGAGAGGAGGAGGATATCTTCGCCAATTCGACCTCATTCCCTAAGTCCAAAATTCTCTTTAAGCCCATTGCTGCAAAGAAGCAGGCCATCAGGGGGAAGAGAGAAAAGAAGGTAGAATCACCAGTTGCGCCTGAAAAAGAGACTCAACAAACCAGGGGGAAGGTTTTGTTGGAGGCAAAGATGGAGCAAGGTGCAAAAATGATGAAGCAGAAGAACCTTGCCCCAAAGCGCAGAAGATTGGTGGTTCTCACTGATGAAGATGTCACTGATTCTGAGGAGATTCAACCTAAGGGCCAAACCGCTCAGAGTTCGCCATTACAAGTTTTGGCTCAGGTTATCTCAAAGGCACAAGAACAGACTGAGGAGCAGGTCTTCTCTGAGGTGCTTGAGACATCTCTAAGTTCAGATAAAATTTCTCAGGAAATTTTCAAAGGAACTCAAGCCTCAGAGATTCCTACTGAAAAAAGTGCCAGCTCAGACAGCAGAAGAGCCAACTCAGAACCAATCTGAGGAAGTGTCAGCTCAGGACCCAGAACCCACTCAGATGCAAACTGAGGACCTGACTGCACAACCTTCAGAGGCTGCTGAGACTCAGGAGCAGAATATTCTTGATGAGCTCCTGAGTGATCTACTTCTTGATCCCTCAGCAGAAGCTTCAACTGAACCAGAGAGCCCGAGATGGAAGAAGGGCGAAGCTGAAGAAGGCGAGTGGAGGAGCAAGGGGGAACAGTTCATTCTTGACCGCTACCCTGAGCTCAGCTCATACCTTGATCTGCAAGATGTTTTCTTCAGATTAAGGACAACTGTGTTCATCCTCAATCAGACTCTTCCCGAGATGCTTGATATTGCTGCTTTCAGAGGGGAAGACTGGTGGAATGAGGAGACAGCCTTTCTGACCGACTTCTCAGGGTTCAGAAGGACAAAGCTCAGGATGAAAAACTCTGATTTTGATGAGCTGGTTCAGAGGAAGTTAGCTGAAAGAAAAGCTACTGAAGTTGGTGCCCCAAGCAGCGGAGACAAATCTCAAGATGGAGATGGGGACCAACAGGGAGATGTTGAAAATCAGTCTCAGATGGAAAAGGAGACTTCTGTTGCTGATCAACCAGAAATTGGTCAACCTCAGACTGAAGCTAGCACTCTTCAAGTACCTTTTGGCACTATTAACAATTATGCCAAAGTTACTGAAAGCTCAGGATGATCAAACAACACTCTTCAGGTACCTTTTGGCACTATTAACAGACTGAGGCTCAGTTGGAGACTGGAGCTCAGAATGAAGCTGAAGCTCAGGATGATCAAACAGCACAGAAGGTGCAGAAGGTTCCAGAGATTTTTCTCACTCCCTTGATGGAGAAACTTGAGAAGGTTGAGCCAATGATGATCAAGTTTGCTCAGATGGAAGAAACATTGGCCAATCAAGCTCAACAGATGGAAAGTCTTAGTCACTCTTCAGAGCTGGTGCAAATCCAAAACACTCTGACCTCACAGATGACCTCCATGGAAGATAAGCTGAATGAAAAGCTGGAGGGAGTCAAGGCTGAGCTCAGTGCTGAAATGAATCAGAAGCACTAGGAGTCAACTGCATTTCTAGAGGTGAAGTTGGCAGAGAGGAATGAAGTGATGATTAAATCTGCTGTTGAGGAAATGAGCTCAATGCTCATGACCAAGATGACAGAGATGTTCAAAGAAGCACTCTCTGGCCAGTTTGCCCACTTATCTGAAGAATTTTCCGTGGCCAAGAACCATCTAAGGATCTTTGGAAGATTTAACAAGATCGAGATAGCAAGAGAAGTTCATTTGTGTGAGCAAAGAGCAATATCACATGAACACAAAGATTCTCCAGACTTCTTCCAAATTACGGTGCAAGAAGGGAAAAGGAAGGTGAAGACCTCAGAAAGTTCATGGCACGTACTTTGGAGAAGAAGGCCTTTTAAAGATCTTTGAAATGTATAATCTAGCCAAAGCCTTAAAAGAAGTCGAAGCTACTGAGAAGTTGAAGTTCACTCAGGTAGAAAAGCCTATCTACACTCAAGTTTCTGAGCAAACCATGCTTGATGTTTCAAGAGAGAAACTGAGTGCTAGAGCAAACGTTGGAACAAGCCAGGCTGCTGCTGAACTGCCTATGAAGAGGAAAGCCTTGGGCGTTGTTCAACCCTGAAGCAAAGCGTGGAAGGCTTCTAAGCCAATCCAGAGGCGATTACGGATGATGAAGAACGGAAGAATCGAGTCTCAACCTCGGAAGAAAGTCTTCAACACGAGAGATGCTCTGAAGACACTCCAAATAGAACAAGGTAAGAAAGTTGCTGCTTCGGTCTCAGGAGCGTCTGTGATCAGAAAGAAGATAGACAAAGAGCAGAAGCGAAGGAGTGAATTCAGGAAGTTTGCGAGCAAGAGGAAAGGAACATCAAAAGCACTAAAGTGGCCCCACGTTGATAAATGGATGCCTATCAAACTCAACGATATGTGGGAAGAAGTCAAGAGAACTTCTTCGGTTCAATTATGATGTTCTCGGGAAATGGAGAGGAAAGCTCAGATCAGAATGAAGCATTCATTGAATATCTCCTTACCTTCTATCCAAAGTATCTACAGAGCTGGATTAACCTTGCGGATGAAGGAGAGGTACAGATAGTAGCCCCTGGTCCATATTCCTATCCTCCTCCAAGACTTGGTAATGGCTTGGTGAATGAGAAGGCCATTACTCAAGAAATTGCTCAGTATGCTGGTCAGTTGGGTTTAACAGGAAACAGTCCGGATATCATTAAGGAAAGAAATGAGCTGAAGAAGAGATTTTTCGGAATGTTCGACCTGGAGGTGCCCGCTGATGAAGTTGAGAATGAAGCAAACTGAAGAGCAGAAGACTGAAGAGCCAAATCTGAAGACTGAAGACTCAGAAGATTCTGTAATCTTTAAATTTTTGTCTTTTTGATTTTGTTGATAAACTCATTGTAATCTGTAATGGGATACCAATCATCAATGAAGATTTATCATTATGCTCAAAAGATAATATCTCATTATCTTATTTACATGTCTTTTATTTTGATATGCCTGAATGAATGTCTCTGAACTGATTGTATGTTGTTAAGGGAGAAATTGTCTGAATATGGAGGAAATTGTTTAAGTATTTAGTAATGAACTACTTAAAGAGATTCATTACTGAAGAAATTGCTGAATGATTTAAATTTAAGAGTTTCTCTGATTTAAGAAATTGTTGGGAGACAACCATCTTGTAATAGGATAAACTGAAACCTGAGTATAGGTTATATGTTTTGTAACAAGATAGGTTTTGGCATCATCAAAAAGGGGGAAATTGTTGGGAGAGGAATTTAATAAAAGATATATGATTTTGATTTGATCCCAAAACCCCTGAGTATGACATGTTCAGAATGATCTTGATAGTTGAGTCAGGATTCAGTTTTAGAATATTCAGGATGTTATCTGCAGAATGTATAGTTAGCAGATATAGTTCAGGATAGGTTCATAAGACTCAGTGTAAAACTGAGATACTGAAGACTCAGTAGGATACTGAGGGAACTGAAGACTCAGCACGAAAATTCAGTGTATCAGTCAGTAGACTCTGAAGACTCAGAAGACCCTGAAGACTCAGAAGACTCTGAAGACGCAAGACTGAAGACTGAAGATTGAAGATCAAGAATACTGAAGGCACAGTAATTACTGAAGACTCAGTAAGGTACTGAATGCTCAGTATGAACCTGAATGTTCCGAGGCACTGAATATATCTATCTGAAGGATGCGATACTGAGAAAAACGCGATTCCTTAGAAAGTTAGATATTACCAAGACATTCAAATGCAGACAAAAGGAACTAAGTCAGAAGTGTTGTTAAGGTTATATCAAACTCAGAGTTTGTAACCAAAAAGAGCCGTTGAAGATGTCTACCTTTAACTGGAGACAAAAGTCAAAAAGTAGAAGACAACACTATACCATACTGACAGTGACAGTGACAGGTCGCTGAAAAAGATGTCATATGTACAAAAGTTCAAGACTGCAAAAAGTGAAGACCGGCTACATGAAAGGCTATTGCCTAAAACGTGTTAGGGAGTTTCAAACCCTAAATATAGCCGTTTCTCACACACCATAAGAGGGAACTCACGAAGCTGTCTCTCCAACGGATAGTTTTCAAGAGTGACCTTGGTGTATGCCTATAAGTACTGGTGACCCTCTACATTGTAAGGTTACGGGAAATTTATACGCAACTCAAGAGCTCAAACTTATTCTTGCAAAAGTTAAAGCACTCGAAAAACTTAGAATTTCCCAAGTGCTTCTACATTGAAGAGAGCTCACTATACTAAGCCTAGCTTGATAAGAATTATCCAAAGCTTAGTCGAGATATCCTAACCCTTTGCATTGTGCTTCATTGTAAAGGATATCTCATCCTAGTTGGAAACCAACCGAGAAACCCCAAACCCTTGAGAAGGTAGTTGGAGTGTGTTTGTTGGTGAGAAGAGTTGTAAAGAGTTAGTAAACTACGCGGAGTAGTCAGAAAACTCTAGAGGAGAAGTTAGTAAGCTACAGGGGTAGTCTGAAAGCTTGTTTGTGTTTTGAGTAAGTAAACTACGGAGGTAGTCAGAAAGCTCAAGGTCGGGTTGAGTAAGTAAACTACGTGGAGTAGTCAGAAAACTCAGGGCCGAGTTGAGTAAGTAAACTACGCAAGGTAGTCAGAAAGCTCATAAGTTGATAGTGAATTTCTCTGGGATCAGAGAGAGTGGATGTAGGAGCTTGAGTCTCTGAACCACTATAATTGCTGTGTTCTTTATTGCTTTCCTTAACTATGCTTAACTGTTGCATTGACTTGATTTTGAAAGCATACTTTTCACTGATATTCAGTTGGAATCAATCCACTGAAGTTGCATAAGTGAATCACAACTTAATCACTATTTCATAAAGGGAAGGTTTTCAGCAAAACTGAAAACGAGTATAAACTAAGGGCCAACCATTCCGCACGACTGAGTAGCTAGAACAGATAGTTACCAAACTGAACTCTCATTTGAGGATTCAGTAAGTTAGTTATCTGATCCAAGCAACTCAGGATCTCTGACACTCAGGACTCAGTTGGGATTATCTGAGGTATCTGAAAGCAGCTCAGGATCATTGTCTCAGTAGACTTTGACTCAGAGCGATCTGTGCTTCTCAGAACCTAATCTTCAGGATTATCTGACCCAAGCTGACCTCAGTAAGAAATTTTTTAAAAAACACTGAACACTTGTATTCCCCCCCCATACACGTGTAAGACTCGTTTGCACCGGGACCAACAGATGTCAAGACGGTTTTCCTTAGCGGAAGTCTTGAAGAGGAGATCTATATGCAACAACCCCAAGGTTTCGTTGAAAAAGGCCAAGAACACCTAGTTTGCAAGCTCAAGAAGTCCATTTATGGACTCAAACAAGCATCCAGAGCTTGGAACCAATGTTTTGATCAAGTAATAAAGTCCTATGGGTTTGATCAAAATGAGTACGAAAGTTGTGTGTACAAGAAGCTTGTCGGAACTGCATTGGTATTCTTAGTACTATACATAGATGACATTTTGCTCATCGGTGACGATGTAAATGTGTTATCAGACGCAAGGGCATGGCTTTCAAAACAGTTTGATATGAAGGACTTAGGGGAAGCCGGGCATATCATTGGGATCAAGATCACTCGAGATCGCAAGAAAATGATGATAGGCTTATCGCAATCTTCATATATAGACACTGTCTTGAAGCGATTCAGCATGCAGGATTCCAAAAAAAGCTTCATACCTTTCAGACATGGAATCCATCTATCCAAGGATATGTGCCCTAAGACACAAAAAGAGATAGATGACATGAAATGCATTCCTTATGCTTCGGCTGTTGGAAGCCTTATGTATGCAATGTTGTGCACGAGACCGGATATCTGCTTTGTCGTTGGCATGGTGGCAAGATATCAAAGTTATCCGAGAAAAGAGCATTGGACGACAATTAAGAACATTCTGAAGTATCTAAAAAGAACTCGGGATAGAATGTTAGTTTATCAGTCAGACAGTGTAATCCCCATCGGTTATACGGACTCGAATTTCCAATCAGACTTAGATTCCAGAAAATCTACCTCCGGTAGTGTGTTTTGCATGGGGGGAGGAGCCATGACATGAAGAAGCATTAAGCAGAAATGCATCGCCGATTCTACCATGGAAGCCGAATACGTAGCTGCTTGCGAGGCAGCGAAAGAAGCGGTTTGGCTCAAGAACTTCCTAGTGGACTTGGATGTAGTACCGAATTTGCCCAGCACAATCACTGTTTACTGTGATAATGCCGGAGCAGTTGCGAATTCAAGGGAACCAAGAGCCCACAAGGCCAACAAACACATTGAAAGGATATACCATCTTATACGAGAAATCGTTAAGAGAAGAGATATAGAGGTGGCAAAGATCGTGTCAGAAGACAACCTAGCAGATCCATTCACAAAGGGTCTGCCTCAGAACACATTTGAGAGACATGTGGAAGGAATATATGTCAAAACCGTTGCCAATCTGCTTTGAGTATAAGTGGGAGATATTATTAGGTTCGTGTAGGTGACATTAGATGTCACGTATTAGGAACTACACGAGATATGCTGTAGTATACTTAAAAGCAGACTTTGAGTATAAGTGGGAGATTGTTGGGGTTATACTGGAAAGTATGCTTTTACTTTGTATAACCAAACTGAATTTCTGTCTTATTTACTGAAATAAATTATTTATCACTGATGCTTTAAATATCATTGAATGTTACATATATTTACTGCATAATTGTTCAATAAACAGTACGTGTTACATTGTAGTTAATTTAGTGATACCAGATCACAGAAGATTAAATTAACAGTCTCTTGTAACTAAAAGTACGATGTTCACGACCTAGATGGAAATAAACAATCCATCATGAAAGGTTGAAGTGTAAGGCTCAGATTGGCTTGTCTTGACCAAGAGATTACACTAGTGCATGACTGATGCACTGAATAGGACCTACAAGAGGATAAATTCTTCAGCACTGAATTAGGTAGAATTAGACCTCAGTGGTTCGTTATTTTTTAATCTTCGTCCCTTAAATAGGATCGTGTGTGGTTAGTAATTATTGCTTTGACTTATGACGGGTAGAGAATCAATGAGATTCAATACTTTATATCTTGGGCAATACTATTGGTCACATGTGATTGCTAAGATTTAATACGGAGAATCGTGTGCAAGTACGCTTGTTCGATTTGCCCCCTTGGGAGGTTCATAAGATTTATCATACCAAATCTTGCAAGTGGAATTAGTTTCTGGTATGAATAATAATGTTGAACCGTTCATTGACCAATGACAAAAGATATTAATTAAAGGAAAGTTGTTTCAGTGGCTTGAATTAATTAATGGGCTGGATAATCTTAAACACGGGAAATAATGACCGGGAGCCATATTAACAGTAATATGGGTTAAGATGGATAGTGCAATATTAATTATGTAGTGGGATTAATTAATATTTATGGGCTTGAATAATATTGTGACTCAATATTAGATATTCAAAGTCCATTGGAAGGTCCAATCTTAATTCTCCTAAAGGCCCTTCAAGTAGCCCAAAGATAAAGTCCAATAACTGAAAAATGTGTTTGAAATAAATAAATTATTGTTGCCTAATTTTTTCCTAAATTTCTAAATTAATAAATAAAAGAGGGAGAAATATTTTCTTTGAATTTTGTTATGGAATGAGGATAAGTATTCTTGGAATACAAGTTGATCTCATTAATTTCAAGAAATCTCCCACTTGGTTATTTGTTAAGGAAGTTTCGAAATTTTTGAATAAATAAGGAGAGGAAAGATTTTCTTGATTATGGAAGATATGTATTCTTGGAATATAAGAATATCTCATAAATTCAAGAAGATCCAAATCTTGGATTCCTTTATCCTTAAATTTTCGAAAATCACCATAATATTAGGAGGTGAGATTTTTGTGGAATATTTAATTATGGAGAAAAGAATATATAAGATATATTCAAGATTTCTTGGAGATCAAGAAACGATTTTCCCATCTTATTTTCACCCTAAAATTTCGACCACCCCTATATCTATAAATAGGGGATGAATGTTTCATCCCCAAGTGCAATTCCATGTGTTGGAAAAATTAGAAATCCACAAAGGTGGTGCAACATAATTTTATTTTTCCCTTTTGTTAAATTGTTCGCGAGTTCCTACCACCGGATTGTTGAACAAGGATAAGGGAATACTTGAGAAGGTATTTTGGTGTGTTCGTGTGAACGGGATCCATCTTCTCAATGGTTGTCACTCCGAGAGGTTAGTTCACATAAACCCGTTGTAATTTCGCATGCGTAGGATTTATGTGAACTGTTTATATGCATGATTTTTGTTGAATTATTATTTGAATTAATATAAGATTAATTCATGCTAGTAATAATTGTTAGAATTAAATTTGTATTTAAATATTCATCCCGAATAGATCCGGACAATTAATTCCCCAATAGTATATTCCAACTGTGGTATCAGAGCTCCAGACTCTTTAAATTGATTGCATAAATCTGGTTTATAAAATTAAAATTATTTTTTTATAAACGTTTGGTGCGGCCGTGTCAATTGACCGCACCATGTTTGTGTGACTTGTTAAAACTTGTGGGGCATATCTATTAGATAAACACACCCCAAACACTCCCTCTTTTATTTGTGCCTGGTTCGTCTTCTTCGCCTAACATTAGGATTGTCTCTAGGACACTGATACTAACAGATCGAACCTCCACATCTGCTTACATCTTCTATCTCGGTTGCTATCCTATTTCCTGGTCCTCGAAGAAGCAACGTACGGTAGCTCGCTCGTCCACTGAGGCTGAATACTGGTCGCTTGCCACTTGCTCCACTGAGATACTCTGGTTACAAAATCTCTTATCTGAATTTTGTGTCTCTCTTCCTTCTCCCCCCACTCTCTTATGTGATAACCTAGCTGCTACTTATCTCTGTGTCAAACATGTCTTTCACTCTCGTATGAAGCATATCGCCATTGATTATCACTTTGTTCGTAGTCATGTCTCATCTAGTTCCTTTCGTGTCTCCTATATCTCCACACATGATTAGCTTGCTGACATTCTCACTAAATCACTCTCTTCACCTAAGTTCAACGTGTAGGAAAGAGCTCGCGAAGAAGGGAAAGGAAATGAAGGTGAATTTTTTTTTTCAATGGTCGCGAGTTGCAGGGTGAGGAGAAGTCGGAGCAGATGATTAGAGGTGGGTAGAGTGGGCGGTTTCGTGGAGAATTTTTTTGGTAATACTTTTTTTTTATTAACCTAGGGGAAAATTAGTGGGAGGACATAATGTAAATTTAATTAACCTACGGGCAAATTTAATTAAGTCAGGGGCAAATTAGTAATTATGTAATATTATTTTAATATTTTAAATTTTTTGTTTAGACAGAATATGTCCATTTAGCAAGTCCCTAACAATAATACTTATAATCTTCAATTCATATAATTTTTTGTTTTTAAACATAGTTGGATTATAGTCGCATAAACTCATAATATAATAAATAATATTCATCTCATATAGTTGAAGATTAATATGTTTAAGTGAAAATAGATAAAAGAAAATGTGTATTTAATTTTGTGATAATGTCCCGCACAATCCCATTAAATGCTTGGACATGTTTTTTTTTAAAAAGATAAATGATAATTCGAATTCATAATTTGACATAACAAGTAGTGGTGCTCTGCCCATTTAAATTACTAGTCTTTTGCCCGTGCGATGCACGGGCCTATTGTAATTTTATTTTTGTAGTTTGTAGGTTAAACAAAAATTCAACATTAGATAAGTCCAATTATTCCGAGTTTTAAACTTGACAACCTATCAAGGATACACATATGACAACAAAATCAGTAACTTCAATGAAGATAACAAATTTAATTCGGTCAAGTTGACTGGCCTAATCATGTTCAGACCCAAGATTTAAGAAATCATCTCCCTCTCTCTCCCTCCCTCCTCGGTTTCATACTTCTCCAAGTTTTCTCTTAAAACTCTTCCCAGATGTCTGGTGCAGCATCAATCTGATTCTTCTCCGAGTTCTGTCTCTTAGTATCGAATCTTCTTTCTCTCAATTGCATCTGCTTTCTCCAACCATAGCATTGACTCAACTCAAATAGTAGGAAATTGCAAAAAAAACCAAATTGAGAGTAACAATCACAAATGAAATTAACGATACTTCGAGACAAACAATGTAATGCGTAAGTTTAGAGAAAACTGCATACAGATGGAATAAAAATCATTTCACAATTTCACGAGTTCCATTCTCCATCTCCAACTAACAATATGCCCCTTTAAGGATAGAAAAAACAGCTCATTATTGCTCACTTCCTCAATCAGAGCTTCAATCGAGAAATAATTGTACTCATACTAAAAACTTAAATACTTATTAAGTGATTTAAAAAAAAGTTCATTATTGCTCACTTTCTTAAACAAAGCTTCAATCGAGAAATAATTGTACTCATATTAAGAACTTAAATACTTATTAAGTTGATCAAAATAATCATTGCATTTAGCACTCCTCTTACTTCAAAAAACTTAAAATTATAAAACACATGTACCACTGAAATAATAAACTCAAACTTCATAAAACTATAAAAATATCTAATCTTAAAAAGTAAATATATTAATCCAAACATACTCATTTTTATATTTCCCTGAAGACATGTAATATATATGGGGATCTATGCTTATTCTTCTTTAACCTCCTATGTTAACCTATATTAATGAAATTAATATTTAATGAGCAATGACTAAGGAATATGTTACAAAACAGTTCACAGAATAAACCAACTACTCAATTGGCAGTCTAAACTCATCACATTATTTTCTCATGTGCATATTGTGTATGTGTGTGAGACAACCTAAACTCATCAAAATAAAAGAAACAATGAGCTTCTCATATACTCACTTTCCATAAAGTTCTTAGAAGTTTGAAGTTAGAACTTTCACACTAAAGGGTCCTTTTTTCATTTACTCTGACCTCTTTTGAGCTATTTGAAGTTCCCTTAGCAAAGCCGTGCCCGTCAACCTTTAATAATTTCCCTTCCAGATAACTCAAGTCCACCACAAGAACTCAACAATCAGAATTATGAGGAAAGCGATACACCAAGTCGGTACCATCACAATAAAAGCATGTTTTACAGAGAAATAAAGAAATCAACTTATGCAAACTGATCCTTCCACCAGTTGGTCACATTCTTGTAGGATTCTCAGGGATACCCCAATGATCAATGCAAGCTGAATCTCGTAAAAAGTAAACAAATAAGACATTAGGAAAATAATCATTCCGAGCTTCAAATTTACAAAAATATGTTATTTCCCACTATTTAACTGAAAACTAAGATTTTTGGGCATTTTGTACTCCAAATTTTGTTTCAAAGGCTCTCTTGGTAATATTAAACTGGGAAAAAGAGAAAACCTGCTCATCTCTAGTGTCTGTTGTTTCTCTAAGCAGAGTTAAGAAAAAAATGATCAATTTTCTGCAAGAAAAGACAAAAAAGGTGAGTGAACACAACAATGGGACGTTCATATATTTATAGCATGTATGGGGAGAAAGATGAGATGTAAAACACTTTTGGTCAAGAACTGTAATATTACTCCCAACAAACAAATCAAATCATTCAAACAGATGATAACATATATTATTAATGGCCCATGGTGTGGCATCATTCATATAATGCTATACATGAATAACAAAAACACTCATTTCTAGCCAACCCCTCTTATGTTTGATTATCATGTGAACTCTTTCTTTGAAGGATTCCTTTGATCAAGGCCAACTAATATCTTGCCTGTTATAAATGAAGCAAAATTGAATTTTAAGTCTCTGTGATAAGCTGGCACTATGATCCATATATAGATCCACAATTTACTTCTAGGACTTGCAATTGTAAGCACTCACCACTCGTAAAATAAGTAATCTAACTTGATGAATAAACAACACAATTGTTGGGGAATTAATTGCCCGGATCTATTCGGGATGAATATTTAAATATAAATTTAATTCTAACAATTATTACTAGCATGAATTAATCCTATATTAATTCAAATAATAATTCAATAACAAATCATGCATATAAACAGTTCACATAAATCCTACACATGCGGAATTATACGTGAACTAACCTCTCGGAGTGACAACCATTGAGAAGATGGATCCCGTTCACACGAACACACCAAAAGACCTTCTCAAGTATTCCCTTATCCTTGTTCAACAATTCGGTGGTAGGAACTCGCGAACAATTTAACAAAAAGGAAAAAATAAAATTATGTTGCACCACCTTTGTGGATTTCTAATTTTTTCCAACACATGTAATTGCATTTGGGGATGAAAAAATCATCCTCTATTTATAGATATAGGGGTGGTCGAAATTTTTGTGTGAAAATAAGATGGGAAAATCTTTTTCTTGATCTCCAAGAAATCTTGAATATATCTCATATATTATTTTCTCCATAATTAAATATTTCCACAAAATCCCACCTCCTAATATTATGGTATATTTCGAAAATAATAAGGAGTAGGAATCCAAGATTTGGATCTTCTTGAATTTATGAGATATTCTTTTATTCCAAGAATACATATCTTCCATAATATATTTTCAAGAAAATCAAGAAAATCTTTTCTTCCCTTATTTAATCAAAATTTCGAAATTCACTTAATAAATAGCCAAGTGGGAGATTTCTTGAATTTAATGAGATAACCTTGTATTCCAAGAATACTTATCTTCATTCCATAACAAAATTCAAAGAAAATATTTCTCCCATTTTATTTATTAATTTCGAAAATTTTAGGAAAAATTAGGCAACCATAATTTATTTTATTTTAAACACCTTTTTCAGTTATTGGACTTTATCTTTGGGCTATTTGAGGGGCCTTTAGGAGAATTAAGATTGGACCTTCTAATGGACTTTGAATATCTAATATTGAGCCACAATATTATTCAAGCCCATAAATATTAATTAATCCCACTACATAATTAATATTGCACTATCCATCTTAACCCATATTACTGTTAATATGGCTCCCGGTTATTATTTCCCATGTTTAAGATTATCCAGCCCATCAATTAATTCAAGCCACTGAAACAGCTTTCCTTTAATTAATATCTTTTGTCCTTGGTCAAGGAACAGTTCAACATTATTATCCATACCGGAAACTAATTCCACTTGCAAGATTTGGTATGATAAATCTTATGAACCTCTCCCAAGGGGGCAAATCAAACAAGCGTACTTGCACACGATTCTTCGTATTAAATCTTAGCAATCGCATGTGACCAATAATATTGCCCAAGATATAAAGTATTGAATCTCATTGATTCTCTACCCGTCATAAGTCAAAGCAATAATTACTAACCACACACGATCCTATTTAAGGGACGAAGATTAAGAAATAACGAACCACTGAGGTCTAATTCTTCCTAATTCAGTGCTGAAGAATTTATCCTCCTGTAGGTCCTATTCAGTGCATCAGTCATGCACTAGTGTAATCTCTTGGTCAAGACAAGCCAATCTGAGCCTTACACTTCAACCTTTCACGATGGATTGTTCATTTCCATCTAGGTCGTGAACAGCGTACTTTTAGTTACAATGGACTGTTAATTTAATCTTCTGTGCTCTGGTATCACTAAATTAACTACAATGTAACACGTACTGTTTATTGAACAATTATGCAGTAAATATATGTAACATTCAATGATATTTAAAGCATCAGTGATAAATAATTTATTTCAGTAAATAAGACAGAAATTCAGTTTGGTTATACAAAGTAAAAGCATACTTTCCAGTATAACCCCAACAATCTCCCACTTATACTCAAAGTCTGCTTTTAAGTATACTACAATATGTCTCGTGTAGTTCCTAATGCGTGACATCTAATGTCACCTGCACGAACCTAATAATATCTCCCACTTATACTCAAAGCAGATTGACAACGGTCTTGACACCCATTCCTTCCACATGTCTCTCGAATGTGTTCTGAGGCAGACCCTTTGTGAATGGATCTGCTAGGTTATCTTCTGACGCAATCTTTGCCACCTCTATATCTCATCTCTTAACGATTTCTCGTATAAGATGGTATTTTCTTTCAATGTGTTTGTTGACCTTGTGGGCTCTTGGTTCCCTTGAATTTGCAACTGCTCCGGCATTATCACAGTAAATAGTGATTGTGCTGGGCAAATTCGAAACTACATCCAAGTCCACTAGGAAGTTCTTGAGTCAAACCGCTTCTTTCGCTGCTTCGCAAGCAGCTACGTATTCGGCTTCTATGGTAAAATCGGCGATGCATTTCTTCTTAACGCTTCTCCATGTCATGGCTCCTCCCCCCATGCAAAACACACTACCGGAGGTAGATTTTCTGGAATCTAAGTCTGATTAGAAATCCGAGTCCGTGTAACCGATGGGGATTAGACTGTCTGACTGATAAACTAACACTCTATTCCGAGTTCTTTTCAGATACTTTAGAATGTTCTTAACTTCCGTCCAATTCTCTTTTCCCAGATTACTTTGATATCTCGCCACCATGCCAACGGCAAAGCAGATATCCGGTCTCGTGCACAACATTGCATAGATAAGGCTTCCGACAGCCAAAGCATAAGGAATGCCTTTCATGTCATCTATCTCTTTTTGTGTCTTAGGGCACATTTTCTTGGATAGATGGATTCCATACCTGAAAGGTATGAAGCCTTTCTTGGAGTCCTACATGCTGAATCGCTTCAAGACAGTGTCTATATATGAAGGTTGCGATAAACCTATCATCATTTTCTTGCGATCTCGAGTGATCTTGATCCCAAGGATGTGCCCGGCTTCCCCTAAGTCCTTCATATCAAACTGTTTTGAAAGCCATGCCCTTACTTCTGACAGCACCTTTACATCGTCACCGATGAGTAGAATGTCATCTACGTATAGTACTAAGAATACCAATACAGTTCCGACACACTTCTTGTACACACAACTTTCGTATTCATTTTGATCAAACCCATAAGACTTTATTACTTGATCAAAACATTGGTTCCAAGCTCTGGATGCTTGTTTGAGTCCATAAATGGACTTCTTGAGCTTGCAAACTAGGTGTTCTTGGCCTTTTTCAATGAAGCATTGGGGTTGTTGCATATAGATCTCCTCTTCAAGACTTCCGTTAAGGAAATCCGTCTTGACATCCATTTGCCAGATTTCAAAGTTGAAATGCGCAGCAATCGACAAGAGAATTCGGATGGACTTGAGCACGACTACAGGTGAAAAGGTTTCCTCATAGTCGATCCCCTCTTTCTGAGTATAACTTTTCGCCACAAGCCTTGCCTTGAAGGTTTCCACCTTCCCGTCCGGTCCTCTTTTCCTCTTGTATACCCACTTGCAGCCAATGAGTTTGACCCCATTAAGTGGTTCGACTAGCTCCCACACTCTGTTATGATCCATCGAACCCATTTCGACTTCCATTGCTGTTTGCCAAGAAACCGCATCCTTGTCTTGGATTGCCTCGTCGTAAGTCCATGGGTCTGATTCATCTTGACCGGGGACTAAGTCCGAGGACTCTCCTATCCCCATGAATCTCTCGGGTTGTCTCACAACCCTCCCACTACGTCGAGGTTCGGTTGTGTAAGTGTGTCGTTTGGTATGTCATCTTGTACAGTTGGCACTGAGGTTAGCCCTCTAAGCTCATTTAAGGTAATCTCACTCTTTCGTTCATATAGTCTTCTTTCAAAAAACTAAAGTGGGTGCTAATTACCACCTTTTATCCTCGGGACCATAGAACATACACCCTTTTGTTCCCTTGGGGTACCCTATAAACAGCCTTAATTCTGATCGAGGATCCAATTTTTTGGCTTCCTTGTCCAACACGTATGCCAGACACCCCCAAATTCACATGTGTCTCAAACTGGGCTTGCGCCCGGTCCACAATTCTTTGGGAGTTTTGGGAACCGACTTGGATGGCACCATGTTCAAAATATAAGCCGCTGTTTCCAAGGCATGACCCCAGAACGACTTGGGTAGATCCGCATAACTCATCATTGATCTAACCATTTCTAAAAGAGTTCTGTTTCTTCGCTCTGCAACCCCGTTTTGTTGAGGGGTTCCGGGTGCAGTTAGCTGGGATACAATCCCTTCATCTGACAAGTAGTTCAGAAACTCATTGTTGAGGTACTCGCCTCCACGATCAGATCGTAGAGACTTGATATGTTTTTTCCTATGATTCTCTGCTTGAGCCTTAAATTCTTTGAATTTGTCAAAGGTCTCAGATTTATGCTTCATAAGGAAAATGTAGTCGTACCTTGAGTAATCATCAATGAAGGTGACGAAATACTCATAACCTCCTCTTGTTTTGATTGACATTGGACCACATAAGTCTGTGTGAACGATTTCTAACACTTCTTTGGCACTATTCCCCTTGCCTCCGAATGCCCTCTTGGTAATTTTACCCTCCAAACATGATTCGCAAGTTGGGATTGATTCAACCCGGAGAGACTCCAATGAACCATCTTCTACCAACCTTTGAATCCTTTTTGGATTAATATGCCCCAATCTAAGATGCCATAGAAGTGTCTCGTTCACGTCTGATGAATGTTTTATTTTATCGGAAACAGTTGATGTGTTATAGGATGCATTTAGTGAGTGGTGTGCACAGTTAATTGTATAGAGATTGTTCAACAACGTTCCATGACAGATAAATTTATCATAAAAAGAAATGGTAACAACTTTATCGAAAGTAACCGAATATCCATCAAGGTAGAGTTTAGAAACCAAAATTAAATTATTTCTAAAACTAGGAATGTAAAGAACATCTCTTAAAATTAAAACTTTGTCTTCAAAAGACAGGTGCACTTCTCCCACTGCTTCAGCTGCCACTCTCGTAGCATCGCCCACTGTGATGAGGATCTCACTCCCACTAAGTTGTCGGGTCCGCTTGAACCCCTGTAAAGTGAAACAAACATGATCAGTGGATCCCGTATCCACCACCCATAAATGGGAGGCATACTCCGCTAAACAAGTTTCAACAACTAGTGCGTGAGAATTACCTTTCTTTCCATTCCTTTTGGGTTTGGAACAGGCTAACCTCTAATGTCCCTTCTCACCGTAGTTGAAGCACTTCCCCTTAGCTGGCTTACTCACTCCTTGACCTCCCTTCACCTTTTCCTTGCCCTTGGCAACAATTGAGTTCACTTGCTTGTGGCCTTTGTCCCTTTTCTTTTTCTTACCACCCTTTGGCCTAGAAGAAGAAAAGGGTTTGTTTGCCACCAAGGCTTGGCTCTTTTGCCCCAATATCGCCTCTGCCGAGACCAAAGCTTGCAACATGTTAGGCATCGAGAACTTCTGATTATTCATTTGGTAGTTCAGCCTGAACTGTTCAAAAATTTTCGGCAGAGAATGGAGCACGAAATCGATTTGGGTCTCGATGTTGTATTCAGCGCCAAGAACCTCAAGTTTGTTAAGGTGAGCCATCATCTGGAGAACGTGCTCCCTTACGGGCGTTCCCTCCACCATTTTCATAGAGAGCAAGTCCCTCATGGTGATCTGACGAGCCACACGATTCTGATATTGAAACATCGCTTTAAGACCATGATGTCTGCAACGGTCTCAACGTTTTGGTGTTGGTGTTGCAACACATCTGACATTGAAGCCAAGATGGTACACTTTGCCATTTTGTTGGAACGCTCCCAGTCAGCATACTCTTTCTTAACCGCTTTAGTTGACTCATCATTTGACTTTTCTGGTTTAGGTGTAGTGAGAACCCAGTTATGGCTTTGTGCAGTGAGGACAATAGTATGTTTACGATTCCAATCAACGAAGTTTTCACCAGTAAGCAAATTGTCTTTAAGTATATTGAATAGTGGATTAAAAGGTTGCGACATGCTGAACTGAAATAAAAAACAATTTGTATAAGCACAAATATATCACAAGGTTCGATCACATGTATCATATTAAAATCTCAAAAAAATATGAACATGCATCAGCCAACATCTCAAAACAGTTTAAATAAGCCACGTGGGGTGGGTCATTATTTAAACACATTCAAGCAGGTTGCAAACAAGACAGTTTCAAACCTTTAATATCCAGATTAATAGTTGGCTCCCACTTGACCAATATAAAATTGACAGGGACTTCGTGGAAGTATATGCATATCAATTTTATACCTAAGTAATAACCATGATTAAATACAAAATTATTACTTTGCTTTGAACGAGCTTCGTGGGGAGGGTCATCGTCGCCACTAATAATAACCCACAATTATCCTTTCAGAATTTATTCATGTGAAATCTATCTTTTGGCCGTCCAGTTGGGGGAATTTCTCCAAAAGAATCCACAAATAAATAAATCATGGAGGTCAAAATTAATTCAATTTTATTAACCGGAATAAAATTGTCAATTAATTGATTAAACATACTTAGTAATTTTTGAAGGTGAGATTTTTCCAAAACATTTTCTCATGCATCGCATATTTAAACACAATTTAAATAAGCATAAAAAAATTGCAAAAATATCAAAACAAAAATTAAACACATTGGGCACATATATCCAATTGTCACGGTTAAATTTTGTCATGTCTTGATCTTGAGAAATCATCTTTATTGCCCTTCATCGTTCGTCTCGAAAAGCTCCCACTTGACCGTCTCAAAAAACAAAACGCCTCGTCAAGCCACGTCACCGACCAGCTCGTGGGTCGGAGTGCACGCCTTTCACTCCCCCGGCCGTGTCGATCGGCGCCCGTCTACAAGATAAGCGCCCGGACGACGTCGCCAGTCTTTCGGCACTTCTCGGCACTTCGGCGAGCCAGTGTCCTTAGCGCCATGTCGTGGTCGCGCGCCCAAATGCTAGATCTCGCCTACTCGCACCGCAGACGCCAAGCCCGGCCAGCGCATCCTCCCGTCTCACAAGACGAGGTACACTGCGCTAGTCGCCCCACACGATCGACTCGACTCTGCGGCCTCGCCCCATGCCCGTGTCAGGCAGGCAAGATCGCCCACGCCAGGCGTGTGCCTCCCTTGGCACATTTTGCGCGATGCACGCCGCTTGCACCCGGTTCCGGATCTCGTCTTTTAATTCTTCGTCTCCGCCTCCGTTTTCGATTCGGTTATAATTTATTTGCAAAAAATAAATAAACCTAGATCTAGACAAGTCTATTACATTGAACGAATCAAACAAATCCTAATCTACTCGTGGATTTTCTCACGAGGCAAAACGAATTCGAACGAATCGAATTAAAAACCACAAATTATATGCATGCATAAATATAAACATTCATCAAATACCATGACAATTGGATACCTGCAAAAAAGATCTAGCAATTCTACTATCCAATTTCAAATTTAATGAAAATTAATTAAATTATAATTTAAAATTCAGAGCCCGAAACCGAGTCTCTGATACCAGTTGTTGGGGAATTAATTGCCCGGATCTATTCGGGATGAGTATTTAAATACAAATTTAATTCTAACAATTATTACTAGCATGAATTAATCCTATATTAATTCAAATAATAATTCAACAACAAATCATGCATATAAACATTTCACATAAATCCTACGCATGCGGAATTACTACGGGTTTACGTGAACTAACCTCTTGGAGTGACAATCGTTGAGAAGATGGATCCCGTTCACACGAACAGACCAAAAGACCTTCTCAAGTATTCCCTTATCCTTGTTCAACAATCCGGTGGTAGAAACTCGCGAATAATTTAACAAAAAGGAAAAAATAAAATTATGTTGCACCACCTTTGTGGATTTCTAATTTTTCCAATACATGAAATTGCACTTGGGGATGAAAAAATCATCCCCTATTTATAGATATAGGGGTGGCCGAAATTTTTGTGTGAAAATAAGATGAGAAAATCTTTTTCTTGATCTCCAAGAAATCTTGAATATATCCCATATATTCTTTTCTCCATAATTAAATATTTCCACAAAATCCCACCTCCTAATATTATGGTATATTTCGAAAATAATAAGGAGTATGAATCCAAGATTTGGATCTTCTTGAATTTATGAGATATTCTTGTATTCCAAGAATACATATCTTCCATAATATCTTTTCAAGAAAATCAAGAAAATCTTTCATTCCCTTATTTAATCAAAATTTCGAAATTCACTTAATAAATAGTCAAGCGGGAGATTTCTTGAATTTAATGAGATAACCTTGTATTCCAAGAATACTTATCTTCATTCCATAACAAAATTCAAAGAAAATCTTTCTCCCTTTTTATTTATTAATTTCGAAAATTTTAGGAAAAATTAGGCAACCATAATTTATTTTATTTTAAACACCTTTTTCAGTTATTGGACTTTATCTTTGGGCTACTTGAGGGGTCTTTAGGAGAATTAAGATTGAACCTTCTAATGGACTTTGAATATCTAATATTGAGCCACAATATTATTCAAGCCCATAAATATTAATTAATCCCACTACATAATTAATATTGCACTATCCATCTTAACCCGTATTACTGTTAATATGACTCTCAGTTATTATTTCTCGTGTTTAAGATTATCCAGCCCATCAATTAATTCAAGCTACTGAAACAACTTTCCTTTAATTAATATATTTTGTCATTTGTCAAGGAACGGTTCAACATTATTATCCATACCGGAAACTAATTCCACTTGCAAAATTTGGTATGATAAATCTTATGAACCTCCCAAGGGGGCAAATCAAACAAGCGTACTTGTACACGATTCTTCGTATTAAATCTTAGCAATCGCATGTGACCAATAATATTGCCCAAGATATAAAATATTGAATCTCATTGATTCTCTGCCCGTCATAAGTCAAAACAATAATTACTAACCACACACGATCCTATTTAAGGGACGAAGATTAAGAAATAAATAAACCACTGAGGTCTAATTCTTCTTAATTCAGTGCTGAAGAATTTATCCTCCTGTAGGTCATATTCAGTACATCAGTCATGCACTAGTGTAATCTCTTGGTCAAGACAAGTCAATCTGAGCCTTACACTCAACCTTTCACGATGGATTGTTCATTTCCATCTAGATCGTGAACAGCGTACTTTTAATTACAAGGGACTGTTAATTTAATCTTCTATGATCTGGTATCACTAAATTAACTACAATATAACACGTACTGTTTATTGAACAATTATGCAGTAAATATATGTAACATTCAATGATATTTAAAGCATCAGTGATAAATAATTTATTTCAGTAAATAAGACAGAAATTCAGTTTGGTTATACAAAGTAAAAACATAATTTCCAGTATAACCCCAACAACAATCTCATCACAAAACAGACAAAAATCAAATAGTGAAACTTAACCACCAGGTCTCAAAATAGTTTTTCCAGAAAAACAGAAGGAAAAAAGAAAAATAAAAAAAATACTAATTTAGCAGGCTGTCGATCAACACAGAGGTCCTTGAGCACTCAAAAGTTGTTGAGACAGGAGCAAGGTGCAATTTGTCAATGGTCTAAAGAAGGCAATGTTTCTAATATCTGAGGTTCCAGTAAATTACATCCGCCTCGATATCTTATCATAGAACCAACTGAGACAACAACCAATCTCGGGACCATATAAAACATTATTCAACTAAAAATTACAAAGACTAACAATGGCAAGTACAACAACGATGACGCCAATAAGAATGCCTTCAAAATGGAAAAGAGAGTCTAATGAAACGAACAGAGAGAGTACATACCTGTGAATTATAATTTCTCTGAGAAATAACTCACTTGACAAAGAAAGTGAAACGATATTCTCCAAAAAAAAAAAAAAATACAAATATCCCAAAAGATCCGGCTAGGACAGCGGGATGACGCCAATAACAGTGCTTACAAAATGGCAAAGAAAGTCTGATGAACGAAAAGAGAGAGTACATACATGTGAATTAGAATTTCACTGAGAAATCACTCTCACTTGATAAAGAAAGTATAACAATATTATGCAAATATGCTGAAAGACCCGGCGAGGATCTGGTTTTCTTAGCACATCTAATTCCTTATGATGTCTTCGTGGTTGCTGTAAATAAAAGAATATGCAAATATGAGAAGAAGCAGTCATGGGGAAAACAGAAAGACAATTGTGAGATGCAATATAGGACAAACCTGCAATCCCGTGTAAAAATTATCTCTATGGAAAAATTAAGGCCTTGTTGTAAAGCTAAAGCATAACCTTTATAGTCTTTTCTCAATTATCAGAGGTTTTGTAAGCTGATAATACAAATCTGTCATATCCATCAAAGGGGAACAAAGATTATGCAGAATAAACAATATAAATACCGAACATCCTGTGGTCCTCTTTAATAAATGAAAGAACCAAATCATGTCATGAATGTAATACACATATCAGAAGTTTGTAGCTACGTACAAAATACCTTACTTCTGTGGATGATGACTCTCCCACCTGCCTCCACAACTTGGATTCAGTACCTATAAAAAGATACATACACATACACGTATAGTCAGTGACGGACCTACCTTGACCCCAGGGGGGTCACTGAGCCCCCCTGACCCCACTTGAATTTCTTATATATATATACTTATAATTAAGACACACCTGTATGAGACAGTCTCATAGTAAGGCGAAGCATAAATTGTGTATTAACGCTCTAATATTTTGGAAGAATGAATATTATTTGTGTTATAGATTATACCCTATATCATGTATAAAACTATCTCATACGAATGTCTGTCTCCTTTAAACAAAGTATTATGTGCATCATGTTCACTGTACACCACTATTACTAATCCTTGTAAAAATCAACACTCTATAAATAAAATATTGATTTTTAGGTGAGAAAGGGGTAACAAAATAGAGAAAGAATATGTATAATTCACATTTTCAATATACATATAAATGTATTCGACTCTGTTAATATAAAGATGTTTAGTCCAAATAATTTTCGAAAATATATAAAAATTCTAAAGTGCATTTAGTTACACTATGTTATAAATTGGGCCCCCCTGGATAAAATTTCTGGGTCCGTCACTGCGTATAGTTATAATGAAGAAATCTAAGCCAGTACTAAACTTACATTTTCTAGTAAGGGTGATGTAATAGAACTATAGAAACACTCATAACGCTAGATGTTCTCATGTTTGTCCATACAAATTTAGAAGCACTTGAAATGCTGCCTCCAATTATAATATTTGACTCAACGCAAAGATACCGACGAAGTCATCGAATTAAACTTTGGATTAAACGATTCCCTGCAAGAAAATCACAAAATCCAGCATGATGGGGTTGTAAATCGGGCTCGGACTCCTCTACACTTGGGCAAACAATAGTGTAGCAAACGAACCACTCTCTTCCACCCAATCACCCTATCAAGACGTACAAATATGAAGCATTTTCTTCCTGATAAAAAAGAATATGAAGCATTTTCTCACACCACAATTTCCACTAATCGAGACAAGTCACAATTCTGTCTTTATCCAAAACTAATAGGAAAAGTTAAAAAAACAGGCATACCTGCACACATACGGTGATGACGATGATTCACGAAGGATATGGTGGCCTTCTGTTTGCCCATACGACACACCCATGCGGCGCGATTTCCCGCAGTGGTGGCGCACACGGACGGAGGTCCTCTGTACAGTGATGACGTTGCTAAAAAAGACGGCGAGGCATCAATTCTACTTTTTGACCACAACGACATCTGTCGAAATTCCGGCAATGGAGAAATCACATCAAGGGTGATTGTGAGATACAGAGAGACAGAGAGAAGAAGGAAAGGTGCAATAGGAAACGTTATTACCGTTTTTGGGAGAAGAGAAGTTTTATAGAATAATTGAATTTTATTAGCTTTATTCCGGCAATAGATTTTTATTAGCGTTACTCCGCCAATGGAATTTTATTGGATTTTTATCATCTATTGTTTATTAGATTATAAAAATACACATGTCATCGTATTAAGGTTGATACTTGGCAAAAGAGAGGAGTGCCACTTGTCGAAAGTTGGTAAGATCTCTTCTCCATTTATATAAAAATACACATGTCATCGTATTAAGACTGACACTTGATAAAAGAAGAGGAGTGCCACTTATCAAAAGTTGGTGAGGTATCTTTCTCCTTTTATATAATAAAATTTTACTTTGTCAAACTCAATGCTTGAGCATGTTAGGATCCCACTCTTTCTTTATTGCTTTTAATAAATTATAATGTTATTTGATACATTGCACGTACCGCTATTAAGAAATATTTTAATAAATAAAACACTAAAATAATGTCCACATATTAATTCCACCCAAAATCTTTCCTGGCCCGCCAACTTTTACTTTTCTTTATTACATGATCCATCTCAGTTCCAATCCAAGGTATATGTAATTAGAATATCTTCCATCAATGGATTCACACTTTTTTTTTTTAGTTTTTTCTTTCGACATCTTTTAGTTTTTTCTTTTTTATTTTTCTACATTTATTTGATTCTTACTTGAGCCAACAAACATCAGACAAAATCAATGGTCTGTTTTCTTTTCAAGTTAGATGATGGGATAGGAAACCACGTAGATATCACGGTCCATGGAATATGGATAGAATTGTGGGGTTGATTTTTTATTAAATTAAGAATTAAGATAAGAGCCTTGGTTTTATTTTTTTTCATTTATAGAAAATTTATAGAAAATTACTTATCAGATAATTAGTGGTACTTGAATCTAAATCTAATCTTATATTTTTTTAACCTATCCATGTGAAGAGTACTTTAGTAAAATTAAATTAGAGCATTCCTCAAAAAAAAATTAAATTGGAGCAAAATGTTCTTTAATTTAAATAATATTTATTCCCTCCGTCCCAAACTCAATTGACATATGCTAAAAAGGCTCCTCCCAAACTTAATTGACTATTTTTATAAAGAGACACACTTGTATGAGACCGTCTCACGGTGAGACGGTGCATAAGTTGGACATTGGTGCTTTAACACTTTGAAAGGGGTGGGTGCAATTTGTGCTAGGTTGTTCCCCGTCTCATGCATGGGACCGTCTCATATGAGTTTTTGTCTTTTATAAATGGTACTGTAATAAATAATTTTTTTTTCTCTTTTATCTATACCAACTGGACTTAGATTATTGTGTTAGTCCAACACATTACACCAACAGATATTTATAGAGCTCTCACTCAACCGATCCCAGAAATCAGAACTAGAAACCCTAGTCTGAAATCTTGCTAAACAAACTTAACCCAACTTTGGGTTTTTGGTAAGATTTGTTGTTTGTTCCAACTTTGAAATCTTTCCTAGTATTTAAGTAGCCTAACAGCTAGAGGATAAGATTTCTGTGCTAAGAACTATGTGATGAACACTTAGAAAAATAATCTTCAAGGTTGTGTTCTTCGTGCAAAAATTTGGCTATAGTATGAGCTTCTTGATAATTTTCGTGTCTTCACTCTGAAGAGTAATCCCATATTTATAGACCTCGAAATCAAAGAGCCGTTGGAGAGCAATTTGAATTTCCGCTATATTTGGTAGATATGTAGGATTTGATGTGACGTGCTTCTAGGTACGGCATGGCCGAAAGCGTGTATGTCGTTTTTTATAGCCGTTTGACCAAGCAGCACCAAATCCAGTATTGTCGGCTTCGTTCATACGTGTCTTGTTCTTATTGGTTAACAAAAACACTTTTTCAGTGTTTGTTCTACCAACTAAAGTTGACATTCTTCTTGTTCAGATCAACAACGTATGATTTGGTGAAACATCAGTTACCACCTGGTGTGAGCTGACCTGATCAGTTACAACTGATCAGTCTACCTGATAGAGTCTTCTGGTGCCAGTTGTCTTAGCTCAACTAGCAGACTCGGCTGATGTAGGTCTTCTGGTCTGACCTTCTGGTAGTCATCTGATCTCCAGGTCTTCTGAATTTGTGTTTCATGACTTCACATGATTATCTGATTTTATAAGATCGTCTGATCTTATGTCCTTCCCTTGCCTTCTGGCCTGTCGGACTTCAGCTGATCTTTTGTTCTTCTGATCTTTAGATCTGACCAATACATATTGAGGTTTCCCCTCAATATGTGACCTATCTTATACATCAGTTGTTCTTTATAATAATTATCAACTAGTCATCTTATAACTGGTATTAAAAACATCAGTCAGCTAACAGGTGTGACTGGTCCAATTACATGTGTTTTAGAACTTTCATCAAAACTCTAAATTTCCCAACAATTTCCCCCTTTTTTGATGAAACCAAAACACTTGAGAAACCAACACAGTTGATAAATATAAAACAATAAAGAACACATAATCAGAAGACAATGAGATTTTGTCTTAGGATCATAAAAAAATAAACTTTTCATTCATCAGATTTATTGATTACATATTACATCATAAAAGTTTAGGTTTAAATTCAGCTGATCCTAAACAGTCTTCCGATCTTCAATCCCTTGGCTTATATCCCTCTGGCATTTCTCGTTGATCCTGAGGAATGTTGAATATCCAGTATAGCTTCCATTTTACATCATTGATCTGCTGAGGATCAGTTATGCGAGCTTTGTTCAGGATGTCAAAATAGAACCTTTGAAATGCCAGTCTGTCAAATAAACCACCTGCCTTCTTCGAGTAGTCCATCATGTCATACTCTTGACTAGATATTCTCACATTGATTACTCTGGCCTCATTTTCCAGATATTTCAGAAAATCTAGGTGCTTGTTCTCCAACCAGTTGAGAAATTCTGCATCTGGTGATTCTTCTTGTGGCACTAGATCCAAAACAAAAGCATCCAGAAGCCATTCACTTATGATCTTATTCCATTCCACGAACCTATCAGCATGTGCAGCAGTTTTCGGAATGATTTCATCAACTCTTGTTGGCAACTGAGGTTCTGGCCCAGATTTTCCTGCTTTGCCTTTCTTCGCCCTCGATCTGTATTTCTTTTTCAGATCTTCTGCCTCTGCCAATTTTTCTGCTCTTCTTTCTTCTTCACTAATTCGAGCTTCTTCAGCAATCTGCTCCTTAGACAGTTTCTCAGCCAGTTCCTTATCGGCCTGTATCTGGCTAGCTGTGTTTCTCGTGACTCTCTTAGTTTGAGTGGCTGGTACAGGTTTTGATGTCCCAGCACCCACAACTAACTTTTTTGCCTTTGACTTCTCCATCTTCCCAGAAATTTTATTAGCAAACAGATCCAGATGGTCTAGTCTTCTGTTGTTCTGATAAAGTCAGTTGGTTTCTCAATCTGTCCTTCCCCCTTTTTGGTTTGATCAAAAAGAGCATTGAGGTGGGAAGTCAGAGATCCAAAGCTGACTGATATGACCTTGTTAAGATCTTCAACAGATAAACCTTGAGCTTGAGTAGATAGATTTTGAATCTTTGAGATCAGCTCAGTCTTGACAGATTCAACGGCAGTAGAGAGGGTAAGAATAAGTTTATCAAGTTTTTCTTCAGTCATTTCAAGCTTTTCTGTGACCATTAGAAGAGAAACTTGTTGTTGATCGACCTGAACTAACTTGTCGTCAAATGTCTTCTTAAATTCAGCAGTCATGTTGATCACGGTTTGAGAGAACTGATCTTTGATTGCTTCAATATGGGAAATAGCCAATTCCCGTTGATCCGTTATTTCTTTGAGGCCAATCTGCCTCTGATCAGCTATTGTGTTGCTAAGTTCATTAGCCAACACTCCCTCAACTTCTTCTTTTAGAAGATCTTTAAAACACGATCTGATCTCCTGAAGTTGATCAGTGGTGATGTGTGTTGCAGGAATATTTTGCATCACCTGATCATTTCCAGTTGTTTGCGCCTCCAGTGGCTGGTCATGAACTGCAGCACCAGTTCCACTATTATCGGCAACTCCCACATCCTTCATAGGATCATCTTCCTTAGGAGTTTCTTCAGCAGTCTCCATTTCAACTTGTTCAATTATCCCCAGCTTTCTGTGGATTAGAGCTTTGATCGCTTCAGCAGTTATCAGTTCAGCTGGTGATCCTACCTGAGCAGATTTCTTCATGTCGAAATCAAAATCTGCGAATGCATCAGCACCTCTCATCTGTTCAATAATGATCATGAAATCTGAGAAGTTCTTCAAAAGGAGATCTTTCCAGGTGAGGATCTCCATTACTTCCTCTCGAATATCATCATCTGATGGCCCATAGATGGCAGTTGTGGTTGAGAGAAAGACCTTGTAGGACTTCAGTCCGTTCTGATCCCATTCAGCATTGGGCATCTTGTCCTTCAGAATGACTGCAACCTTGTTGAGATTGCTGATTATCTTCTTCTGATAGACTTGTCTCTGTTCAATAACTCCAAACTTGTCATGTTCTTGGAGCAGAATAGCCTTTAGAAACCATGCCAATTAATATTTTTGGCTTCATCGATAATAGCAGCCATACTATACATTTTTACAGCTATTAATCCATCTGGGCTGAACGAGATACCCATGATTATTTTTGACAGAATGTCAAACAACAAACGGTATTTCCTTTTCAACATAGGCCTGACAAAGCCTACGGTCTGGTGTTTATCAGCCTCTCTAAAGAGTTCATTCCTGATCAGTTCGTCTTCATTCTCCCTGTAGTGAACAGGAGAGATTTTTCCTTTGGGCAGGTTGAACAGTCGAGATATATCATCATTTGTAAGTCTGATCTCCTCTCCATTTACTGAATATATCAGTTCGTGTCCAGGATTCTCCTCGTCAACCTTCAAATTCCTCAAGAATTTCAGTGCTTCATACTCCATTACTGGATTGCAGTGAGCAGCACAGTATTTTTCGAGACCACCCTTCCTCAGAATTTGTTCCACCTCCATTGATTCCGGATCCCGTGTAACACCAAACCTTACAATTTGTCTTCAACAATTTTGGTTGCCAAATCCGCATAGTTACACATAATTTTGCCCATTCCGTGAGTGACCATCTACAATAGGATAGACTCGATTAAAATTTGTGCATAACTATAAAGATATCATATATTGATTATCAGACCTATTCTCAGACCTAGTAATCGATGAATACATACGGATATCAAGAAATGATAAGGCATAACACAGGATAACATAAATAGACGTAATCTATATGTTCAATGGATTTTAGGAAAGTACTTCATCAAATAACCAGAAATTACCAGATTCTAATTTTCGATTTTGAAACAGGTTGAATTGTAAGAACACTTTGAATCGCATAAAGATAATTGAGAGTTTGCAGAGAATAAATCGCAAGAATTTTGAGAAAAATACTCTGGTAGGGTTTTGATGAAGCTTATAAAAGAAAGGGGAGAAAATCGAGACTAGAAGATCAAACGTTTGAAAAGGATAAACGATCCAGATTGAGCGGTTTTGATCATGTGGTCAGGATATGCACGCGCGATTACCTTTTGGATTTAAAAACACATTTAGTGGCATTTAATACATATACTCTACGTCCGCATTAAATACTTTGCAGGATATGCGTCACAAAAGTATGTGTACAGTAAAAGCAAATATTATCAGATAATTTCAGATATGTAAGCTGTAAACAAAGAAACAGAAATGCGTATCTTGTTGACTGATATTGTAATCAGTCAATACCACTTGAAGTCTGTCTGTACCACTTGTTGATCATAGTTTTCTGCTTAATCCTTATAAATTCCTAAATTGTCCCTTTCAACCGATCCATTCCACTTTCAAGCGTCGATATTCCCTTTTTGATCCTCGCCGATCGGTTGAAGTTCCCCTTCAATTTGTTATTTCGATTACTTATTGGTCGATTTATCGATTTGTTGAGGTATCATACTCAACTGATCTTCCTCATCTGATCAGTCTCTTATCTAATCAGATTTCAGTTGACCTAATCTGATTCTACTCAGACCAAGTCAATTCTTGGGATAAGTGTTACCGCCAAAACTTAATCTTGGAAAATCGGATAGTCATCTCGATTCCCTAAGTCGGCACAATTTGACATTCGTAATAATAGTCTGGATACTTTGGGATATCAATCGTCGTAAGCTTATCCAATCATCAGTCGCGTGTTTCCTATCCGCTGTCCTTGTGGTGCCAATTTCTCTAAAAGGTTTTGAGAAATCAAATTTGCATTTGCACCCTTGTTTGGCCTCTATAAATTGGACCAATGATTTACACAACATAACCCATTCATCTTCTTTATCTTCTTTAAGTGTTGTAAACCATGTATTCCGGTGAACCCTTATTTTTGGTGAAACTTCCGGCAAAAACCTTTCAAATGATTTCAGCTTCTCAAATCAACCCTGTGCGTCCCTTATTACTGCTTTCGTCATCATCGAAGATTACTCATACAATTATTTCCAAGCTTCTCTACCATCGAGGCGGCGGATCTGCTATCGCAAATGAGAAGACACTTCTTCTAACCGTATGCACCTTGTGTGCCTATCGAGATGACGGAATTAGCATCAACAGACTCAGTCTGATACAAAACATGAGTTTGGTATTCGATCTTGATCAGATAACAGCTGATCATCGTATATCAAACTCAATATTTGCATGCGACTCTTGTGGCCATATGGTCTTTGGACCACATCTTTGGCACTTGTGTCCCATTTAACAACTGGAGAGCCCATGGATTTTAGGACTAGGGGCTCCTGGCTTAGAAATCCTTCAATGCCGCTCTCGCTCCTAACTCCGAAGCTCTGAGGGTGGCTTTAGGATTATTTCAAAGCCTCTCACACCCCTTTTAGGGTTAAGTGGGAGAAAATGGGAGCATTAGGTTTTAAAATCTTTAAAGCCTCTCTCCCCCCCTTCTAGGGTTAGGCTTAGGGTTTTCGGTTTATGGTTTATGTACTGACCTCCGGCTCCTTTTGTACTTGTAACTTGTAATGTAAAACTGACCTCCGGGTGTCTTTATTAATGAAAATTTCTATTATTCCATTGTTGTGTATTTTCTGTTTCCTTATGCGATTGAATCTTTAATCTTATGTAACTTGCTTGTTGAACATTAGCTTAATCGACTTACAAAGTATGAAACAACCAAACTGATCAGTTCCTTTAACTGATCGATTTTTTTATCGATAAAAGCCTTCTCATATCGGTTTCTTGATCGATCTTCCGATCGATTGAGATACCTAACTCAACTGATTCCTCTTAACCTGATTAGTCTCTTAACCAGCTGGTTCTGGAGATCAGTCCACCAAACATTTCTGGTGCTTTTTCTCCAAGATCCAGAAGCCCTAGCTCATTGCATAATTCTCGAATCGATCTCGGCTAGTGGCTTGGTTAAAATATCGACTTTTCATTTTCAAGTATGGATCTTTTCCATTTCGATATTCTTCTTTTCAACATGATCTCTTATAAATCGGTGTCCGACATCCACATGCTTGCATCTTGTATGTAGAACGAGATTTTGAGTGATTGCAATAAAGACTATTCTTGTCTTGTCACAAAAATATAGGTACATTCTTAGCTACAATTTTATAATCCCTCATTTGCCGACTAAGCTAGAGCGATTAGGAGCAACGACTTCCCGACCATATATTACGCTTCAAGAGTAGATGTCGCATGAATCGATGTCCGCTTCTTTGAAAACCACGAGATCAATTACTACCTAAAAACTGACATGTACCTGAGGTTGACTTCCTGTCGATTCTGCAACCTCCATAATCAGAATCAGAATACCCACTAAGCTCTAGATTATCATCGATGGGTAAAATAAATCAAGGTTTCTTGTCCCATTCAGATACTTAAGAATCCGCTTAGGTTTGCTTCCTGTGGCTTTGCATTGGATTTGCACGAAACGGTACATACACCTCTTTTCGCAAAAGTGATATCCGGTCGCTTTGGCAATCGGTATAGTAAAGATCCAATGAGAGCCCTATATTCTTTTCTCGATTAGTTTTCCGACCATCCTCATACGGATCCATCTTGAATCCGGTCATCATAGGAATTTCGGCTTCCTTACGTTTTGAACTCCAAACTTAGCCAATAAACTCCTAGTGTGTGCCGCTGGCGAGATGAATATCCCTTACGTACTTTGCTTAACTTGTAGACCCGAAAGTAACTCATCGACCCATCATGGACATCTCGAACTTCCCTTGCATCGAACTTTTGTCAATTTTTCACATAAACTCTTGTTGGGAGATCAGAAGATGATGTCGTCAACATAAATCGAACCATCGTAATATCTTCTCTATCTTCTATTCCGAATAAGGTTACATCCACTATTCCTTTAGTGAAACCCTTTGTCTATCAAGAACCGAGAGAGTGTATCATACCAAGCTCGAGGAGCTTGTTTCAGACCATAAAGAGCTTTTCTTAAATGGTACACCTAGTCGCCTTTTTCAAAGCCTGGAGGTTGTTCAACATAAACTTCCTCAGCTAGTACCCCGTTTAAGAATGCACTCTTTACATCCATCTGATACAAAATAAACCCTTTGTGGGCAACATATGCCAAAAACAGCCGAATGGCTTTTCGGAGGCGGCCCCGGTGCAAAGGTCTCATCATAATCAATTCCTTCTGATTGTGAATACCCCTTAGCAACAAGTCTTGTCTTATTTCTGGTTATGACATTATTCTCATCTCTCTTGTTCTTGAATACCCACTTTGTGCCAATCACATCTTGATGGGTTGGTCATCCACCGATTTCCAAACCGATTCCTTTCAAACTGTTCGGTTCTTCTTGCATGGCTAGAATCCGGCCAGCATCTTGTAGAGCTTCCTCTACTGCCCGGTTGGTTCCTTCAAAGCGGATAACAACAATACATGGCATTTTCACCAATCGATGTCAAGTTTTGACTCTCGAGATGGGTCTCCGATGATCCATTTACCGGGTTATGTCCTTCTTTTCGATTTGCATCATTTGGAGAACATCATGATCTTGATAGTAGTTCATTTTGATTGAGAGTGGTGCGTAATTATGATCCACTTGAAATTTCTCTTGTTCCCCGAACGGATGGAAGATATTTCATCAAAGATGACTTGAATAGGTGATCCTTTTTCCTTGATTTCCATTTTATGTGCAACAGGAGGCAAATTTCTCTTGTTCAGAAGATATTTCATCAAAGATCACTTGAGGTGTTTCTTTCACAACTAGGGTTCGCCTGTTGTAAACCCTGAAAGCCTTGCTGGATGAGGAATATCCTAAGAATATACCCTCATCTGACTTGGCCTCAAAAGTCTTCAACCCGACTCTTCCCATTGTTGTGTATGAAACACTTGCACCCAAAAAACATGGAAGTAAGAAACACGAGGTTTTTACGCCCTTCCACAGTTCATAGGGTGTTTTTGTAGTGAGCCTTTGTCGAGAGAGCATCCATTACGAGTGTGGCATGCAATATTGATGGCTTACGCTTGAAAACAACTTGGTGTTGCATGTTAAATTTAACATAGTGCGGCGAGCTTCCTTGAGTGTTCTGTTTCTCCGTTCTGCTACACCATTCTGTTGTGGCGTTCTTGCAGCTGATGTCTCATGTTGTATACTAAACTTAGTGCAAAAATTAGTAATAAAAGAGTTCAGAAATTCTGTGCCTTTATCTGATCTGATTTTCACTATACTGACACCCTTTTCGTTTTGTAGTTTCTTGAGCAGCTCATGTATCTTTGTTGTTGTCTCATTCTTCTTATACAAGAATACAACCCATGTAAACTTGGAATAATCATCCACGATTACGAGTATATTTCGTCACGAGACTAAGCGTAATCTGGTCCAAATAAGTCCATATGGGCGATTTGCAATACTCTGTTGATCTTTGGTCGAGGATTCTCTTGAATGAGGATTTAACCTGTTTTCCCTTCTGACATGCGACACATGTCTGATCATTAGAGAATACCTCATTCGGAAGTCCCTCAACTAAATACATCCTTGCTATCTTGTTAAGAGTTTTAAAGTTCAGATGACTCATTCTTTTGTGCTAGAGCCAACTGCTACTTTTGGAACTCTTAACAATCAGGCATGCATTTCTTGGACAACTTTTCCAATCTCTTTGTATAAATCGTACCTTTCCTTGAACCGGTTAACAAGATCTATTTGAGTAGCTCGATTCTTGATAGTACATCGATCGGTGAGAACTCAACATTGAATCCGTTGTGTCGAATTGTAAAACCGATAACATGTTATGCTTTAAACCTTCGACATCTGAGACTCAAAGAACTCAGACATCATCATTCTCTAAGGTTTCGAATCCTCTGGTAAAACCAAAGTTATCATCACCAAAGAGTACACGCGGGCCTTCTTGTTCTGTGTAAGAGCTAAGGAGATGTTTGCTTCCAGTCATATGCCTTGAGCATCCACTATCGATGTACCAGATAGTTGCTTGTACACCTCCTTTGTTGGCCAAACCCACGCGAACCTGCAATCAAATCAGGCTTTAGGTACCCCTTTTGGATTGGGTCCTGAGGGGTTAGAGTTGATTTTAGGGATCCATACAAACAGGGCACTTCTATTGTAATCAGATAGATCAGAAGGTCTGATTTGTCTCCCATAAATATCTACATAATCATACATCTCTTCATATGCATTCTGATCAGTATGATTATTTGTGCGAGCCTTGAGTGAATCAGAAGACTTGGGATTTTTCTTTGTTGTTTGTCTTCTTTTAACCCAGTGGGGCTCAGGTGCAGCAGCCCTAGGTTTCTGATTGTAAGGGTAGGTACGACTGCTACCATTAAAAGATTCATATCTTTTTGGCATAAATGGTCTTAGCAGTTTACCTTTAGCTTGCTTGTTAGGCAGCTGACCCTGATTAGGTTTCAGATTAGATTTCCCTTTGTGAGTTGTTTTTTTCGATACCTAATCTGGCCGATCAAAGTTGAGGTCTCTTCAGAAGAACTGGGTTCTTCTGTTGATTCCTCGGCTGATGCTTAATCAGTTGGGGTCCATTTCTGTTCCCTTTCTGATTGGGCACTTGCCTTACTTGTTCAGCAGGTCTCTTTCCCTTATCAGATACATATTTTGCTTTTTGTGTATCTATATCAGAAACTCGTTTGATTACACCTTTTTGAAGTGAACCAGACGGGGCTTTTGAGGATGTAGAAGAGTTTTCATACCCAATTCCCTTCTTATTAGTTGTCGTTCGAAAATAGTTGTTCATATCTTGAACGGTTTTCGAAGATTTCGTGAAAACCTGTATTTTCTTACGTAAACTATCCTCAGTTAATTTCAGACTCTCATGTAGTCGGAAGAGATCATCAAACTTGGCTTGTAGGATTTTAAAATCATCAGCTTTGCTGTTTATTGATAGCTAGTTGTTCCTTAATCTGCTTCTCCTGATCAGAAGAATTAACTTTTAGAACTTTCAGTTCTTCAGTTATCTTCTGAGCAGCTTCAACTGATTTTAGTTCAGCTGCTTTACTGACAGCATTTTCCTTAACAAGCTGAGTATTTTCAATCCTTATTTTATCGTTTTCGGCTTCCACTATCGTATAAGTGTCTACTGCATTAGAGAGATCATCAAGCAATTGCTCAGAATAGAGCTGCAAGTCAATCTCTCCAGCAGGTGTGCTAATCATAGCTGATGTGGAAACTGAAAGAGCAGAAGGTTTAGAGGTTACCTCAGATTGGTCTTCCTCCTTAGCCATGAGACAGATGTATTCATCAGATGAGAACATCAGATCATCGTAGTGATAGAAATCATCAGCGTTGCTTATCAAACAAAAGTCCTCTACTGATAAGTAGCCAGAATCCTCAGAAGGTAGATAAGAATCATCGATCTCAGATGTATCAGCAACCATGGCTTTTCTGTCTCTGTATCTTTGTTCTCGTCTGTTCCGCTTGTCTTCTCTTTCTTTTGGAGTCAGGTCCGGGCAATCTGCGCTGTAATGACCTGGTTTCTCACAGTTGAAATATGCTCCACGATCCACGAAACTTCTTCTGTCAGGTGAGTCATTCCGTCTGTAGAATCTGTCAGGTGACTTACCTGTCTGATTGTAATCAAAATTTCTTCTCTCAGATCTATTGTCTCTTCTTTCATCAGACCGATCATCTCTTTTCTTATCTTCTCTGCGATCCTTTCTGTGGTCATCTCTTTGGTCATCAGATTTGGTCCTTTCTGGAGATCTGTCAGCTGGCCTCCTATCTCTTCCTCTGCTGTTTTGATAATCCCTGTAAAATCTACGATACTTGCCAAGTTGAATGTTAGATTTTTCAAGTTTTCTGGTTAGCAAAGCAATCTGTTCAGTTTGGCTTATAATATTTCCAACTGGTTCAGTAGACTTTGAGTTGCTGCTGGCTGCTTTGAATGCAACTGATTTTGATGTGGCAGGTGTGGCTTCAGCAGGCGACTCGTCTTCTTCTTCTTGCCCTCTTTCGATCAGATCGAACTCATGGGCTTTAAGACTCAGGAACAGGTTGCTTGGCTTCATCTTGGCAAAATCTTGACAATCCTTTATTACAGTGACTTTCATATCCCACTTCTTAGTCAGAGATCTCAAGATCTTGTAATTTATGTCTTTATCTGACATCTCTCGTCCAAGTTCCCGAAGCTTGTTAACTGACATGGTGATTCTTCCATTGAGCTCATTGATGGTTTCATTTGGTAACATCTTAAGCTTCTTGAATTTCACCAGTTCAGCTTGCAGTCTGCTATCTTTAATTAGATCATTTCCTACACACATTTCTGCAAGTGTATCCCACATCTGTTTGGCTGTCTTGAGATACTTTATCTTTTCTCTGGTTATCTTGTCCATGGTCTTCATGATTATGTGTTTGGCTATTGTATCCAGAGTGTACAACTTTCTCTCTTCAGCATCCATCAGGGCGGGACTCTTTCTGACAAGACTTCTAACTGCAAAATCTGGATCACCTCCAACAGCTGGGTTGTCATGATAGATGATGATGGGTCCTCGTTCAAGAACTTCAATCATCCTGCTGCTTATTGATCCCAGATGGTTGCTCATGTATATCGTCCAGTCTGCATACTCATCAATGGAAAATTTAGGCAAATCATGATACATACCCGAAGTATTATCCATGTTGATCGTGTGTTTGAAAACATAAGAGATTTGAAAAGGTTTTCCAAGATCAGTTCAAGTGACCACAAAGGTTCTTCCTTAAGAACCGATGATATTCAAAGCCAGTGGTCCGTAGAACCACTGCTCTGATACCACTTGTAGGTCCCGAAAGGGTTTCGTGAGGGCAGAAGTCTAGAGGGGAGGGGTGAATAGACTTCTGAAAACTTTTTCGTGCAGATGAGGTGTGATTGCAGTTTTTTCGATCAGTGCAAGTGAATCGGTTTGGATCGATATCAACTTCTTGATCGCTCGAGGGCGATCGATTCGGTATCTATCAGTTTAACTGATTGTGCGGAAGCTAGTTTATACCCGTGTGAAAAACCAGTTTATAACAAATCAGATTCCAAAGCTGTTTTCAATCAGATGACTATGGAGTCAATCTGATCAGATCAGTAGCTTGGTGTTAGCTGATCCTAACTCAGAATATGTATGCAGATTTAATCAAGTTGTGTGCAATAGTGTAAAGCAATTAATCAAACAGGTAAATGCACACAAGATTTATAGTGGTTCGGACAGCCAGTCCTACTTCCACTCTTCCCTATCACAAGGGGCACCAACTTAACCAACTTAACCAACTGGACTTAGATTATTGTGTTAGTCCAACACATTACACCAACAGATATTTATAGAGCTCTCACTCAACCGATCCTTAAATCTAACTAGAAACCCTAGTCTGAAATCTTGCTAAACAAACTTAACCTAACTTTGGGTTTTGGGTAAGATTTGTTGTTTGTTCCAACTTTGAAATCTTTCCTAGTATTTAAGTAGCCTAACAGCTAGAAGATAAGATTTTTGTGCTAAGAACTATGGGATGAACACTTAGAAAAATAATCTTCAAGGTTGTGTTCTTCGTGCTGAAATTTGGCTATAGTATGAGCTACTTGATAATTTCCGTGTCTTCACTCTGAAGAGTAATTCCATATTTATAGACCTCGAAATCAAAGAGCCGTTGGAGAGCAATTTGAATTTCCGGCTATATTTGGTAGATATGTAGGATTTGATGTAAAGTGCTTCTAGGTACGGCATGGCCGAAAGCGTGTATGTCGTTTTTTATAGTCGTTTGACCAAGCAGCACCAAATCCAGTATTGTCGGCTCCGTTCATACATGTCTTGTTCTTATTGGTTAACAAAAATACTTTTCAGTGTTTGTTCTACCAACTAAAGTTGACATTCTTCTTGTTCAGATCAACAACTTATGATTTGGTGAAACATCAGTTACCACCGGTGTGGTGACTTCGATCGATTATAACCGATCGATCTACTGATAAGTCTTACGGTGCCGGTTGTCTTAGCTCAACTAGCGGACTCTTACCGATGTAGGTCTCTTCGGGTTTGATCTTACGGTAGTCATCGATCTTGTGTCTTACGAATTTGTGTTTCATGACTTCACCTGATTATCTTACTTTATAAGATCGTTTGATCTTCTGTCCTTCCCTTGCCTTCTGGCCTGTCGGACTTCAGCTGATCTTTTGTTCTTCTGATCTTTAGATCTGACCTATACATATTGAGGTTCCCCCTCAATATGTGACCTATCTTATACATCAGTTGTTCTATATAATAATTATCAACTGGTCATCTTATAACTGGTATTAAAAACATCAGTCAGCTAACAGGTCTGACTGGTCCAATTACATGTGTTTTAGAACTTTCATCAAAACTCTAAATTTCCCAACAAAAACTTGTGTATATAGTAAATAATATTCAATGTAACAATTTTACTTTACCACTTGACTATTCCACATTAAACATTTGCCATTTTTACTAGTTAGGATAATGAATACACTCTATACGTCTCTAATTAAGTCATGTGTATCTGTTTGTTTTTTGAAAGGCAGTCAATGTGTGTCAGTTAATATCATCACTATACTTGAAATATCCATGACTAAGCTATATGACGTCACATGTACAAGTTCAACTAATTCCTACAGAATTAGTGGAGAATTATATATCTGGTCTCAGAAAAATATACTTGAAATATCAATTGTTTAAATAAACTCTCACAATGATTTATCAATTATTCATCCATCCATACACTTTTTATGGGTCTCACGTTCATCCAATTTCAATCCACTTTTCTTCTAAAATCATTTTCTCTCTCCATTCATTTCATTGGATGGATGACACTCTCTCTTCAATCTAATGAACACCCACAATAATTTTAAATATCAATTTTCATCCATCCAATGATTAAACACCCATTGGATGGTTCATTGTGGATGTTCTAAGTTATATTCATCTATGTGTCGGAGAAAACATTGCCTGTGCTAGACGATTCATGGAGAATTATATATCTGGTCTCGTGATGGTTAGGTATTGTAACCCTCCAACAGTACTACGATAATCTGTGGGATCAACTGAGCCCGAAATAGTGAGAGCCGACAAACTAGACATTGGAGTACTAACAGGTTTCGATCCATCCATGTTGAAGCGATGAAGAAGATCCACCATGCATTTGTGTTGGGATAGAAGTAATCCTTCTAGGCAATTCTCATTATTTAAGGACTGAATTATTTTTGTTGGGAAATCCCATAACCATTTGAAAAATTTCATAGGCAATTGATAGTGATGGTTTTTTTTGGCACACATTGCTATAATTTTGTATACTATGATTATTTAAATCACAAAAACTTCTTCTTCTTCTTCTTCTTCTTCTTCTTCTTCTTCTTCTTCTTCTTCTTCTTCTTCTTCTTCTTCTTCTTCTTCTTCTTCTTCTTCTTCTTCCTTTGATCCTGACGATATTTGGCATATTTTTTTTTCTTTGCTCTTCTCAAGGTCAACAAAAAACGACCCGGATCTGCGTTGATTTTGATGGTAGTGCGTCTCTAGATTTTTCCTATTCTTCTCTTGTTCATTTTTTCTTTTCCTATTCTTCTCTTGTTCATTTTTTCTTTCTCTTCCATATTCTTCTTGTTTTCTTCAATTTTCTCATCCTCGCAAAAAATTTACAGGTCATTCCGATTTTTTTTCCTACGATTTTGTGACGCAGTCTTTCAAATCCTTCTGCACTCTTCTCATGTTGTTCTTTAAATCTGTAATTTTGGACTGAGAATTTATTTTTCGTGCTTGTACTGATTTTTGTTCATATAGTAACACTATTTTGTTCATAGGGTAACACTCTTTTGTTCATGTAGTAACACATCAAGTTGTTCTTTAAATATATAATTTTGGACTGGAGATTTCTTTTCGCGCTTGTACTAGTTTTGTTCATGTGGTAATATGTTTTTCTTCATAGGGTAACACTTTTTGTTCGTGTAGTAACACATATTTTTTAGTAATATGTAACATTGTACACATGTCGTCGTAATACTAAGTTTATACTCATGTGTTACCATATGAACAACAATGGGTTACCATATCATAATGTATTTAAAAAAAATGATAATGTAATTTTTATTTCACGTAGTAACACATTTCGTTTCTATAAGTATCACATTTTTTTCATGTAATAACACATAATTTTTTTTTAAAAAAAAAATTATGTGCTCAATAGGAATTGAAGTTGTGACCACATACATTAACAACAAACCTGAACCACTAGACTACAACAAATATTTGATAAAGATATCATTTTATAAATATATATGCTATGTTTTAAAATTCGGGTCCGATCGGCCGGTCGGACCAGAGAACCGCCCGTCAGCAGCTCAATAGGGGTGCAGAGAACCGCAATTAAACTGCTCACCCCCCCCCCCCAAACCAGAAAAACCGTGAAAACCGGGAACCGGTGAACCGCCGGTTTTCACAAAAAAAATAGCCGGAAATTGATGCATTTATCCAATCCCACTTCTCTCTAATTTCCATTTAATCCTTTCAATGTATACACATATACGTTTCACTCATAGGTATTACCAACTCCATTATTACATCAAAGTATCTGAAACAAAATAAAATTGATACTAAGATTAATTAAAAGATCCAATAATACATAAGAGAAACCAATCTATTCAAATTAAATGCCCAAAATAAGTACCAAATTCGGCAAGATATTTGATTTTATAGAGTAGGATTCCACAAAATCAATGTTGGGGAGTGACAAATCCGTCGCCGCCACAAGATCTTTGAAACCATTCTATTTTATCCCACCACCACCATCACAAGTTGCCGGTGACGGTGGAACCAGGCCAGATCTACCGCCACCAAAATCACCCCCACCAACAGATCCACCACCAAAACCGCCACCACAAACAACCACGGTCTCTGAGTCATCCACTACTCTGCAACACACGAGCTACGGAAGATAAGCGGTCGAAATCCACCGCCGCACTCTTAGACCACCGCTGCTCTGTCGCACAAAACCCTACATCCGCCCCAGCCACTAGTCACCACCACTCACGACCTACACCACCATCACCATCCTCCATCTGCAACCATGCCAAAACCCCTGCCGCTGCCGCTCGGAACCAGACACGCCACCACCACCGTTGCCCCAACCACCATTCAAAAAATATCACCAGCGCCAAAAGCCCAAAGCACAACCCAATCTCCGGAATTATTTTATTTTGGAGGAGGGTCGTAAGAATTTTATTTTGGTGGTTGGGACTTGGGAGAGAAGATTAGAGAGAGGTTGTGGGAGAGATCAGTTCAATTCCTCTGTGCCATTTTTTCGTGTTCCAGAATTATTCCACCTCCTGAATCTTTAACACATGGACCCCGAATTAGGATTGTATTCGTGTAATTTGGGGAAATGGGGGGGAGGGGGGACCGCATCTTTTTATTTTTGGGGGTGGGGTTGATTTTTAAAATAAATGAAAAATGTATTGAAGGGTAAAATTGGTATAGATTGTAGTGGAGTGATAGGTGATAAAAATTTTGTAGTGGAGATTGGAGAGTCACTTGCCTCTAAATTTTGAAGTGGAGAGTCATTAATTCCTTTATATTCACTTATCAAACTCTATATTTTGATTTTAAAAATAATTATGCATACTATATATATATAATATTTATTATGACGTCACACCGGCTCAATCCGACCCAACCGATTCGACCCCGGTCCAACCTTTTTGGGGGGTCGTCCGACTCAACTTTCGGTTTCGATTTTTAAAATATTGTATATATGTGCCCGCGCCAACCCACAGTCCACAGCCATAACCCGCCCCGCCCCGCCGACCCGCGTCTGACCCGCGAATTTTTAAAAAAATTTACTTAATTATAGTGTTTTGCACATATTAATAGAGTGCAATATTTCACAAGAGTCCTTCTCTATTTAAATACTTATTTTAATGGCATCTTTCAATTTTATCTTTTAAAATAAAAAATAAAGTTTGGGAAAATTTGGACCTTTGATTTGTCATGAGCTCGTGTGAGATTGAAATGAGTTAATTTTACACCCTATGATTTAATGAGCCCGGCCGACCCAATACAAACACATCACTTGAGCCGTCATATTGAATTGGGTTTGGATCGGGCGGCTCCCACCTCATGATTGATTAGTTGAGATTCATGAATCAATAATTATATTTACAATTGGTTTTTTTACGATATTTTTTTCTTAAAAAGATCAACCACCGTAAATGCTAGTGGATCATTCCATCACTGTGACTAGGAAGTAACTTGATCCATTTTAGTTCTTCATATGTTACAAATTTGTTTTCTTCTACCTCAAGAGAAATTAATTATTGAAAGAAAAAAACAAAAGAAGAAAAACTATCTTAAAAAGGAATATTGCTCTTAAACTATCTTACAAAATTTATCAACAATTATTTCATATTTTCTCGTCATCCTAAAAAACTTAAAAAATCTAAACTTGAGTAAGATGCGTTCTTTTAACAAGAACACGATAAACACAAGACAAATATGCTTACATGTTAACTAATAAATTTTAATTATGTTAATACACATAGTATTGCAATAGGTGACCCACCTATGCATTATTTGAGATTTGATGATGTTAGGATTTAAGCAGCCATTATGGAGAAAATGATGGAAACAAGAATTAAGGAACAAACAATTTGGTTACCCAGTTCGTCAGGAATGACTACGTTTGGGGGCACTACCAAGTCAGGAGATCTACTATTTTCGTGTGTTTTCAGTACAAGAGACAAATACAATGAGTCAAAAGTATTTAAACATGAGACTTGGGCCAAAACCCTAATCCTCGCACAGGCCTCAGAACCCGCTCGACCACGGGCTTTGGTCGAGTTGTTCTGCTTCGACCCTCGTGCTTACTCGGCGCTCTGGGGATTTGGAATGGGAAGTGCTCGTCGGAGATGTGCTCGACCACGGGCTTGGTCGGCGCCTCCCGTGCTCTGCTTCCGGTTTCGATCGGGCTCAACAATCCCAACAATCTCCCCACTCGAGATCGACTCAATCAGAACTTGTCTCCTCCGTTTCAACGGTCTCTCTCACTGGTAGTAGTGCCGGGCCTTCATCTCAGTTTCCAAGGCCAGTTGAAGTCATGCATAACTTCAACTTCTCTAAGGTCACAACCTTAGTCAACATGTCAGCAGAATTCTCACTTTGTGTAACCTCTGCATAACATTCGGGTTCACCAACATCAGTCAACAATAAATAATGAAGAGAAGGTGAATATCTATCAGGAGATCTCCGTTCTCTCGTGGATCTCCGCAACGGAATTGTTGGTGGTGGTGTACTTGGTTCTTCCTCAACAATCAGATGATCATCTAGAACCCCCTTGCTCCCACCTGAGTTCGTAATGTCTAACTCCACAACCCGAGTCTCAGAACCACCTTCTTTGGATATCCCCGACCAGTCTTTGTACAACACCTGCTCATTGAATACGACATCTTGACTACGAATTGTCTTTCAATTTTCCTCATCCCAAAATCGATAGTCAAATTCATCACCGCCATATCCAACAAACGTACACTTAACAGACTTAGCATTCAACTTACTTCTACTAGTGGCATCAACATGAACATATGAAACACACCCAAATACTCGAAGAAAAGACAGATTTACCTCCTTTCACGACCAGACCTCCTCTGGTATGCCATTTTCCAAAGGAGTTGAGGGTCCTCTGTTTATCAAGTAAGTTGTTGTGTTAATTGCCTCTGCCCAAAACATCTTCGGCAGCCCACACTTCAATCTCATGCTTCTAGCACGTTCACATAGCGTTCTGTTCATACGTTCTGCCACACCATTCTGCTGGGGGGTTCCTCTCACGGTTTTCTCCATTCGAATTTCATTCGCCTCATAGAATTCTTTGAACTCACGGAGCTCGTACTCTCCACCATTATCTGATCTCAAACACTTCACCTTGAGACATGTTTCAGTTTCTACAAGGGTCTTCCACTTCCTGAAAGCATTAAAGGCATCAGACTTAGAGTCGTCAATGAAAGTCATGTAATATGACGCTCCACCAAGAGATGTCACAGGTGTTGGACCCCACAAGTCGCTGTGGATCAACTCTAGCTTCTGTTTCTTCAAGGTTCTGCCTCCCTTCGAAAAGCTCACCATTTTCTGCTTTCCGAATACACAGTCCTCACATAACCCGATGTCAACTGTCTTGAGGTCTGACAGTTTACCCTTCGAACACATAACTTTCATCCCTTTCTCACTCATGTGGCCAAGACGACAATGCCACAAATCTGCATTCCCTTTTTCACTTGCAAGAGCAATGTTGTCCCTGGTGTTGTCAATATACAACATTCCCTCCTTATTGCCTCGAGCCACTACCATGACACCTTTGGATATCTTCCACATGTTACATCCAAAAGTCACCTTGTAGCCCTCATCATCAAGTTGCCCAACTGAAATTAAATTCCTCTTCAAACCAGGAATATGTCTCACATCTTTCAACTGTAACACAGTCCCATTTGGTGTCTTAATCCGAACATTCCCCTTCCCTTTGATTTCCAAAGGCTCATCACCAGCTAGATAAACCTTACCAAAGTTCCAGGAAGTGTACTTCTCCATTACGTCAGCACTGCTGCACGAATGAAATGATGCTCCAGAAACCAACACCCACGATTCCAATGGACTGCTTACGCTCAAGGTCAATGCATCTGAGCCCTCATCAGTGGCAACGTTGGCTGAGTTGTCATTCTTCTTTGGTACATTCCCTTGTGCCTTAGCTTGAGCCTTGCACTCCCTTTTGTAATGACCAAGTTCATGACAATTGTAACACTCAACTTGACTCTTATCCTTCTTGGGCTTATCTTTGCCCCTTGACTTTGATCTACCCCGATTTGGCTTCCATTTGGATTCAGATCTGCCTCTGTTTCCCGCACTCAAGGCTGATCCTATGGCCACACCCAACTCTTTCCTGCCAATTTCTTCGCTCATGATCAGATCTCTAACCTCATCAAATTTTAGTTTAACTTTACCCGCTGAAGCACTAACAGCCGTTACCGTTTCACTCCAACTTTCTGGTAAAGAGGACAACAAAATTAGGGCTTGAACCTCATCATCAAAATCAATCTCAACCGAGCTCAATTGAGCTATGATCATATTGAACTCGTTGAGATGATTGGCTACCACAGTATCCTCTGCCATCCTCAGGTTGAATAACCTCCGCATCAGATGAACATTGTTCGCTGCAGACGGTTTTTCATACATCTCAGTCAAAATTTCAAGCATCTCCTTTGTGGTTTTTGCTTTCACCGTATGTACGGCGACGTTCCTGGATAGCGACAGACGAACCACACTCATCGCCTTCCTATCCAGCAACTTTCACTCGTCGTCCTTCATATCTTCAGGCTGTGAACCTAATGGTTGATACAGATCTTTACCGTACAGGTAATCCTCGATCAGCAATTTTCAGAATCCAAAATCCGTTCCCTCAAACTTCTCAACAGGCGATTTCCCTTCAGCCATCATAATTGCTCCCACCAGATCCCTTGAACCAAATGCTCTGATACCAGTTGTTAGGATTTAAGCAGCAATTATGGAGAAAATGATAGAAACAAGAATTAAGAAACAAACAATTTGGTTATCTAGTTCGTCAGGAATGACTACGTCTGGGGGCACTACCAAGCCAGGAGATCTACTATTTTCGTGTGTTTTCAGTACAAGAGACAAATACAATGAGTCAAAAGTATTTAAACATGAGACTTGGGTCAAAACCCTAATCCTCGCACAGGCCTCAGAACCCGCTCGACCACGGGCTTTGGTCGAGCGGTTCTGCTCGACCTCAGTGCTTGCTCGAGCGCCTACAGGACGCTGGAATGGGAAGTGCTCGATCGAGCAGATGTGCTCGACCACGGGCTTGGTCGAGCGCCTCCCGTGCTCTACTTTCCGGTTTGTTATACTATGCAATTTGCATATTTTAATATAATAAGTTGCATTTGTTTTAAAATGCACTATAAATGCACGGTACACTTAAATGCATACAAGATTTAGCCATATTTAAAACCACATTTTATTTTTCGACAGGAGACTTTAACACCACATTAATCACAAATGAGAATTGGATTGGCAATCATATCAAAAGAGGATTATTTCGGAGGTGGATGGTTGATAAGGCAAATCACGAAAAGTGGGAGGACAAAAGAGATGGGCTTTCATCATCTTAAAATGTGACTAGCAATTAGTAGGCCCATAAACGTATTAACTGCTACTCAAAATTGTGTGATTCTGTTTATCGATTTGATTTTGACAAAACCGGTTGTAAATCAGTGTGTATATTTTATGTTGGGATATTTTAGTTTTGATAAATTATGCCAAAACATATCAACTTGTATTTTTGAAGCTAATCTACAGATAACAAGTTGAGGGGGAACGAGAAAACAAATTGAGGGGGAACTCACGAAATCAGACGAAGATGATCGAGATCAGATGAGTAGGATGAGTTCCGAGTAAACTAAGGAGCTGAACAAGAAGAAACATGCTGATTTTTGAAGAAGAAATGCTGATGCAGTGCTGATGCAGCAGCTGATGCAGTGCAGATGCAGCTGACCAGATGCAGCTGACCTGATGTTGCTGACCAGGTTCAGCTGACCTGATGCTGCTGAGCAGATGCAGTTGACCAGATGCTGCTGACCTGATGTTGTGCTGATCAGATCAGGAGACCAGAAATCTGCAGACCTGATTTCTACAGACCAGAAATCTGCAGACCAGATTTCTACAGACCAGATTTCTGCAGACCAGAAATCTGCATACCAGATCAAACGACCAGAATCAGAAGAGCTGAACAGTAATAAGACGAGCTGAAATCAGATCCGTTAGACACACAAAAGCAGCTGGCCAATAAGAAGAAACACACATATTGATGTGACATAAAGCTGCAAGGAAAAGTGCAAAAGGACAAAGAAAAACTGGAAGTTATTAGTATTGATTTGAATATTACTTTCCAACGGTAATATTTAAATCCACACTTTAAATACATTGCACTATCTTCAAAAGAAGATAATTGAGGATCTGCAAAGTGAAATTAAAGTCAAATATTCAAGCAACTCCATTCATAGAACACAGAGCAAGAAATACACACATATATTCAAAAGTGTTCTACCCTAGATCTAAGCACAAATGCTATATCCTAAGCTTAGAGAGATTTTCCCGTCCTTAGCATTGAGGCTAAACAAATGTAAGGGAAAATCTCAACCTAGTTGGAAACCAAACAAACCTTACCCAAATCAATTGGTTAAGTTTGTAGGTGAGTGTGAACTCGGTAAACATTTAGCAATCCCGAAAGGGAGGGTAGGCGATCCCGTGAGGGTGATAAGTCCCGTTTGAGTGTGAACTCGGTAAACATCCGTTGGGTGTTGGACAAACACATTAAACTAAGTCCAGTTGGTTAAGTTGGTGCCCCTGATGATAGGGTAAAGTGGATGTAGGAGTTGGACTCCGAACCACTATAAAATTGTGTGTTCTTTACTACTTTATGTTCTTACTTGTTATATGCATTTGATTATAAGCAAAACACACATCGTTCTTAAAAGCAAAAAAAAAATTGGAATCACTCTGCCTTCACCCCTATTTTATATGCATTACATGGTATTTTCCGCGTTCTTGGGTTTTCAAATCGGGTCCAACAATTGGTATCAGAGCGGGAGTTCAAAAGATCACAGTTTTTAATGTGACCATCTGAACTGATCTTTGAAAACAAAAATCCGATCTTTGTAAAAATGCATATGTTTTAATGTTTTGGTGTCATTATCAAAAAATGGGGAAATTGTTGGGATATTTTAGTTTTGATAAATTATGCCAAAACATTATCAACTTGTATTTTTGAAGCTAATCTACAGATAACAAGTTGAGGGGGAACGAGAAAACAAATTGAGGGGGAACTCACGAAATCAGACGAAGATGATCGAGATCAGACACGGCTGATCGAGATCAGATGAGTAGGATGAGTTCCGAGTAAACTAATGAGCTGAACAAGAAGAAACATGCTGATTTTTGAAGAAGAAATCTCGATCTGATCTTGATCGATGGTCGATCTGATCTTGATCTGGTGACGAGATCTGGTGACGATATTCTTGACAGTGCTGGTGACCGATCTTGGTGACGATCTGGTGACGATCTTCTTGACGGAATCTGGTGACGGATCTGGTGACGATGTTCTTGACGTGTTGGTGACTGATCTTCTTGGCGGAGATGATTGACGAGATCTTTCTTGACTGATGTTGTCTTGTCGGATCGGAGACCGAAATCTGCCGGACCAGATTTCTCTGCACTGTAAATCAAGATACCGGATCAATGACCCGTAATCGGAAGAGTGAATAAAGAATAAGACGAAATAAATCGGATCCGATTAGACACACAAAAGCGGTGGCCAATAAGAAGACAACACACATATTGATGTGACATAAAAGTTCGAGAAAAAAGTGAAAAAGGACAAAGAAAAAACCTGGAAGTTATTAGTATTGATTTGAATATTACTCTCCAACGGTAATATTTAAATCCACACTTTAAATACATTGCACTATCTTCAAAAGAAGATAATTGAGGATCTGCAAAGTGAAATTAAAGTCAAATATTCAAGCAACTCCATTCATAGAACACAGAGCAAGAAATACACACATATATTCAAAAGTGTTCTACCCTAGATCTAAGCACAAATGATATATCCTAAGCTTAGAGAGTTTTTCCCATCCTTAGCATTGAGGCTAAACAAATGTAAGGGAAAATCTCAACCTAGTTGGAAACCAAACAAACCTTACCCAAATCAGTCGGTTAAGTTTGTAGGTGAGTGTGAACTCGGTAAACATCTAGCAATCCCGAAAGGGAGGGTAGTGGGCGATCCCGTGAGGGTGATAAGTCCCGTTTGAGTGTGAACTCGGTAAACATCCGTTGGGTGTTGGACAAACACATTAAACTAAGTCCAGTTGGTTAAGTTGGTGCCCCTGATGATAGGGAAGAGTGGATGTAGGAGTTGGACTCCGAACCACTATAAAATCGTATGTTCTTTACTGCTTTATGTTCTTACTTGTCATATGCATTTGATTATAAGCAAAACACACATCGTTCTTAAAAGCAAAAAAAAAAATTGGAATCACTCTGCCCTCACCCCTATTTTATATGCATTACATGGTATTTTCCGCGTTCTTGGGTTTTCAAATCGGGTCCAACATTTTATAACATTATTAATTGTTTCATTTAAAGATACTTTCTCCGTCTCATATTCGATTTTTCATTTTTGTCTGTCACTTATTTATTTTTCATTTTCACAAATAGCAATAAAGCAATATTGTTTTGTACAACTATATCCTCTAAATAACTCAAAAATTACATTTCATACCGTTACTTTATACACACTAAAAATCACTTTATCATATCATTTACTTTAATAATGAGTAGAAAGATCTACAATACCTTCAACTAAAAACCATTTTATCCCGTCAAATATTAATTAATTTTTTTATATTAAACAGTAAATGAAAAATCAAGTGCTGGACGGAGAAAGTAATAATTTGATAGTATTTATTATTTTATTAAAATATATTATTAATTAATTTTCTATAAAATATTAATTACAAAATAGGCATACAGTAAACTTGATTTACATAAGCCAAACTCATTAAACTTATGATATGAATATTTATTCTTAGAGAATGAATACTCTTTTAACTAGTCTCATTCTGGGTCTGGGTTACTGTATAAAATATTAATTACAAAATAGGCATACAGTAAACTTGATTTACATAAGCCAAACTCATTAAACTTATGATATGAATATTTATTCTTAGAGAATGAATACTCTTTTAACTAGTCTCATTCTGGGTCTGGGTTACTGTATTCTTTTTTTAAATGTTACAATTATCCATATAAACTATTACTGATTTGCATACGAATTATTATTATTTAAAAATGATTAATTTTTAAACAATGAAACTTCTTCGTATGTATATTAGTAACAATATATAGCACAACAGTGATATTATATATGCATAACATTGATAGTTGGAGAAAAAAAATTCACGTGAATTCAGATTCACATAAGTTTATCTTTAAACATAGTTGGGTTTGAAGCACATAAACTCATGGATCATATAATACAATACAATAGATGATACTAGTTTAGTGTCCGCGTGTTACGCGATTTTCTAATTAAAAATTGCAACATTATCAATAAATAAAATATTTAATAATTAAAAATATAAATATGTGCATAAATACACTAAATATGAATTAATAATTATTTTAGATGTATATTAGTAAATTTTCTTAAACCTTGTAATAAGATTATTGTGTCAAATATTATTTATCCATTTTAATATGAAGTTGAAACCTACAAATCAAAACAAAATAAATCGACTAAGAAAAGACTAATAAATTAATTAATATGTAATAATAAAAAAAATTAAAGTGAATTAATTATAATATAAAATACTTTTGTCACATAAAATATGTTAAGATATAAATAAGAACAATTATAAAATAAAATTATTTACTAAGAAATTAATAATTAAATATAATTCACACTAAGATAAAATATATTTAGAATGAATATTTTATTTATCTTAAATTAAGTCAAACAAAAATTACCGAAAGAAAGATAAATGAATAATATTATATAGTTAAATAAAACATAAAGTAATAAATATGAATTACACATTTTATAACATCACACATATTTTAAATACCTAAATAATTAGAAATTAATTATACACAAAAACTTTAAGTTTCATGACACATATGATTCTTTTATAAAAAGAACCAAATAGAAAAATGACATGTGTACTCAAATTTCTCATTGAATGACACATATGTTAAATTATCATGGAGTTGACACATCATGGAAAAAAAAACTCCCTATTAGTATATTTTTTTTAATTCTTAAGTTTAAATCAAATTAGATTTATATGTTTAATTGAGTTAAAATGAATAAATAAATATGGATTTAATTTTGTGATATGATCCCACAGAAGACCCAATAAATTCTTAAACGTGTTTTTTGGTTTTTTTTTTTTTAAAGATCAAATGACGACTTCAATACATATTTTTATGAATGTGGATAATGATGCTCTAACCACTTTAATTATTATATTACATTTTTGAGTATGTAAGGATCCCCACCCTTTTTTGTTGGGTTTAATAAATGATAATGTTATTGACTAAAACTCATATGAGACAGTCTCATTCATGAGACGGAATAAAATCTAGCACAAATCACATCTACCCCTCCCAAAGTGTTAAAGCGTCAAGTCCAATTTATACCTCGTCCCACCGTGAGACGATCTCATACAAGTGTGCCTCAATGTCATTTAATACATTAATTATACTTATACATATCATTAATAAGAAATATATTAATAAATAAAACACTAAAATAATGTCCACATATTAATTCCACCCAAAATCTAATTTCCTGGCCCGCCAACTTTTACTTTTATTTATTACATGTTTTTCTCAGTTCCAATGTATATGTGATGACAGCATCTCCCATCAATGGATTCACACCTTTTTTGGATTTTAGTTTTTCTTTCGATATCTTTTAATTTTCTTTTTTCTTCTCCGCATATATTTTTTATTCTTACTACATGTTTGAGCCAACAAATACCAGACAAAATCAATGGTCTGTTTTCTTTTCAAGTTAGATGATGAGATAGAACACCACGTCACGTGCCATGGATAGAATTGTGGGGTTGATTTTAATAAATTAATTGAGATTTAAGATAAGAGCTTTGGTTTTTTTCCCCCTCATTTATTCACTCAATTTATAGAAAATTGATGGAAAAATGTCAATTCAGGGCTTGAAAGATGACAAAACTATCAATTTAAGGTCTTAAACAATTTTCCTATCGATTCAAGGCCTGAAAGATAAAAAAAACTATCAATACAGGGTTTGAAAGATAAAAATTATCAATTTAAGGCTCACACATTTTAAGGTCATGCATGTTTGACACTTATATTTCATGTCCTTATATCTTGTTTTTTTTTTTTTAGGGTTTACGATTCAAGGTTTACGGCTCAAGGGGATTCAGGGTTCATGGTTCAAGGTTTAGGGTTCAACATTTAGGGTTTAGGGTTTAGTGTTCAGGGTTTAGGGTTTAGGGTATAGTGTCAAACATGACCTTAAAATTTATAAGTCTTGAATTGATAGTTTCTATCTTTCAGACCCTGGATTGATGGTTTTCTATTTACCAGTCCTTGAATCGATAGGAAAAATCTTTCAGGCCCTGAATTGATAAAACTCCATTGATGATTATCAGATAATACCTAACTTCCATTATTGGTGTTAAAGAAATTAAATAAACGAAACAAGTTCGAACTTTTAGATGAGACATAATTCTTTTATGGTATTAAAGCGTTTAGATTCACGTCCACATTCTAAATTCGATTCCCACTGAAAGCAACTCCACCCATATTAAATTATTCACTCGATGGGTCTTCTCTCAATAATGGAGTAAGAGAATTAAGTCCAAAAGTGATAGGAAAAATAAATAAATATATTAATTTTACACATTTTTACAAGTTTGAACTTTTAGATGAGATGAAATTCTTTCGAATGGTTCTTGAATCTAAAATTTAATCTTATCTTTTTCAGATGCATTCATGTGAAGAATATTTAAAAAATTAAATTAGAGCAAAATGTTCTTTAATTTAAATAACATTTACCGGTTTTACTAAATAGGGTAATGATCATACGTCTCTAACTAAGTCATGTGTATCAGTTAATATCATTAATATACTTGAAATATCCATGACTATACATGTACAACTAATTCCCACAGAAAAGGAAAATCATAAAAAAAAAATTGGGTTAATATTACAAATAAAGTACTATAATTACTTAACTATAAAAGTAATGGTATACTTTTTAATTGAAGAATGTTAAAAATATTAATTTTCATAAAAAAAAAAAACCGATTTTCATAAGAAAAAAAAAAGTTTTCTATTCACCCCACTTTTCAGAAAAATATATCCTCCTAGGTGGATAGTGGCACCCATAAAAACAAATGAGATATTGGTTATGTGGTTAAAATAAATTCTTAATAAGAGTATATAAGTGCACTTGATGTATTGTACACTCCATAATATATTTTTAAATCATGCAATTTATTGCACTGAAATATGCAGCTTGTTTACACAGAATCGTGCAATTATTAATATGAAAAATAAGTTACACAATTCAGTATAAATAAATTGTATACTTCTAAAATATACTATACATTGCACGGTGCACTATGTATACATGACATACACTCTTGATATAGAGCCATATTTTATGAGATGGATAAAAAGAAAATTTCTTTATCAAAATTGTTGGGTTGAGGTGGCAGAGATACACATACCACGTGATTCAACTTGACTTGGGTAAGTTATATATCCATCTTTAGCAATTTTAAAAGAATCTGGTCGTATTACTGAACCAGATTTATCACAAATTATTTGGTGTAGAAATGTGCATTTTCAACGTATATATATACATACATGAATAGGTCTAGTGTGAAAATTTTTATGTATAAAAATCTATAAAATTGCTCCAAATCAACCATCTACACCCTAAACACTAAATAATGAACTCTAAATTATGATCTATTCGGGTCGGGTGAACCATGAACCACTTGGGCCAAGTGAACCATGAACCACTCAATTTTGTCTTACATTCACCAATTACAGAATTTGATTGTAAATTAAAGTTTTTTCATGTATGAAAATTTTCATAGTAGACTTTGTCTACATATATATACCCTAGACATTCTATTGGTTCATCGAAATCGGAGTAACAATTCGACTGAGTCCAAGTTGATATTTTGTCATCAATTTATGTTGTACAGTATTGTGGTCAAATTAAATTCATATTGATTTTAAAAATAGTAATGTAACCCTTTTTATGTCAAGATTCATCATCTCAAAGTTCAACTGAATCGTGGTCAAATTGTATTAGGATTGGTATGTATTACCACTGGATTCAAATCTGGTGTTGTACAACACCCTCCTGCACACACACACACACCATTAGATCACACACGCGCACACACACATCCGTGCGGGTGTGTGTGATCCAAGGGTGGGGAGGGTGCACAACACCCTCCTGTACAGCACAGAATCCCCTCTCATTACTACTTTTTACATTGAAATATCAACTAAAGTATGAAGTTTGTGCATGCGTTACTTAATTGATACGGATTTTTCATAAATGCATCCAAATCAATTTTTTTTTTTTTTTTTGACAGGAAACGAAAATGTATAAATCAGAGAGCCAAATCGGCATCAACAAAATGTTCAACAGAGATCGGAACAAACTCCGTAATAAAAGGAAAGGAACAACTAAAACCGAACGAGGTAAGATTTGGGCAACAACATTACTCGTGCGTCTAACCCACCGGAAATTAAAGGTCTCGAATGACCTTCCAAGCTCAAGAATATCCTCCACAACCGAACCAAAGTAAGAGAGATCAACGGGACCACGCCGAAGCGCAAACAACAGTACCTTAGAATCAAACTCCAGCAACACCTTCGAGGGTGGGTCCTACCTGCTTCGCCATCTCCAATCCAGATCGGGCCGCCAGCGCCTCCCCTATGTCGACGGACATCACCGTCGGGATGTGATTCACGAAGCATCACAAAACAGCACTAGCTTCATCCCGAGCAACCCCACCTACACCGGCTCCATCCCCAATCGAAACATCCGTGTTCAGCTTAACCCAACCCCGAGTAGGATGACTCCACCTATCCACCTCGCCATCACCCTGCAGCCCGGTAATCGCTGCACGTTTAGTAGCTTTCAGGAAGGCCGCCTGGTGCGCCTCGACAAAAGCACAAACGGCGTCCGCTTCTTTCACTTTCCGACCGAACACGACTGAGTTCCATTCATACCAGATGGACCAGATTAACGTAACCAGGATCGGGCGACGCTCCGCCTCCACACTCCTTAACTCCTCCACAAACCAGTCCCAAAAGGGAGCACTTGCCACACAGCTGATGGTCACCTCCAGAGTCGCCCAAACCAGTCTTGCTCTTATACAATCCCTCAATACATGTTCCAGGCTCTCAAAGTCCAATCCGCAACACGGGCAAAAAGGATCAAGATCGACAAACAGGCTTATAAGATTGATTTTCGTTGGCAAAATGTCATGGCAAACTTTCCACAAGAAGAATTAGATTTTCGGAGCCACTCCCATTTGCCACACCGTTTGCCACATCTCATTCTCCCCACTCAAACTGGACTGAATCCGCGCCATTTCCTCTGCATAACCAGACCGAACCATGTATCTCCCGTCCGTCGTACCCCTCCAACACACAACATCAGGCCCGGGTTGTCGCCGCAAGGGAGTACCCAACACCCGCTGCATCTCCGACCGAGTGAACAGAGAATTTGGTAGCTCCACATTCCACGCTCCACCCTCCTCCTGGACCAGCTCCGACACCGTCATCAATTCCATGCCTTCTGGAACCGGCCCAAGCAGCGCCGGGATCTCATCATCCGCAAGCCAAGACTCATACCAAACCCGTACTGAAGCTCCATCCCCTACTCTCCATCCCAGCCCCTTTTCAAGGAGTCTCCTACCCTCCACCAAACTTTGCCAACAATAGCTTGAATTTGAACCAATGACAGCATTCCGGATCGAAGAATTCCAAAAATATCGAACTTTTAAAGATTGAGCAAGCAGGGAGAAGTCGTCAAGAATTAACCTCCACCCTTGTTTCGCCAACATAGCTCTGTTAAAAATCGCCAGATTACGAATCCCCAATCCTCCATACCGCTTCGGTAAGCAAAGTTTGTGCCACGCTAACCAATGAACATGCTTCTCCTCCCCTTTTTTGCCCCACAAAAATCTACAAATAGTCTATTCAATCTTCCCAACAATAGAGCTAGGAATTTTGAAGCAACTCATCACATATGTTGGAATAGCTTGAGCCACCGATTTCACTAGTGTCAATTTGCCAATATTAGACAGTGTCCGGCTCTTCCAATCCTTCAGCTTCTTCTCAACTCTCCCCACCAGACCCCTGAAAATCTCCTACCAAGATCGCCCCACATTGTTGGGATTATACTGAAAAGTATGCTTTTTACTTTGTATAATCGAAACGGAATTTTCAGACTTATTTACTGAAATAAATTGTTTATCATTGATGCTTTAAATATGATTGAATGTTACATATATTTACTGCATAACTGTTCAATAATTCGTACGTGTTACATTGTAGTTAATTTAGTGATACCAGATCACAGAAGATTAAATTAACAGTCCCTTGTAACTAAAAGTACGCCATTCACGACCTAGATGGAAATGAACAACCCATCGCGAAAGGTTGAGGTGTAAGGCTCAGATTGGTTTGTCTTGACCAAGAGATTACACTAGTGCATGACTGATGCACTGAATAGGACCTACAGGAGGATAAATTCTTCAGAACTGAAAAATGAAGAATTAGACCTCAGTGGTTCATTGTTTCTTAATCTTCGTTCCTTATATAGGACCACGTGGGATTGGTAACTATTGCTTTGATTTATCATGGGTAGCGAATCAAAGAGATTCAATATTTTTTATCTTGGGCAATATTATTAGTCACATGTGATTGCTAAGATTTAATACGTGTGTAAGTACGCTTGTTTGATTTGCCCCCTTGGGAGGTTCATAAGCTTTATCATACCAAATCTTGCAAGTGGAATTAGTTTCCGGTATGGATAATAATGTTGAACCGTTCCTTGACCAAGGACAAAAGATATTAATTAACGAAAAGTTATTTCAGTGGCTTGAATTAATTAATGGGCTAGATAATCTTATACACGGGAAATAATGACCGGTAGCCATATTGACTGTAATATGGGTTAAGATGGATAATGCAATATTAATTATGTAGTGGGATTAATTAATATTTATGGGCTTGATTTATATTGTGGCTCAATATTAGATATTCAAGCTCCATTAGAAGGTCCAATCTTAATTATCCTAAAGGCCCCCTGAGTAGCCCAACATATAGTCCATTAACTGAAAAGGTGATTAAAATAAAATAAATATTGTTGCTTATTTTTTCTATCATAATTTTTGAAAATTGTAGATATATTGGGAGAAAGATTTTCTTTGAATTTTGTTATGGAATGAAGATATGTATTCTTGGAATACAAGATTATCTCATTAAATTCAAGAAATCTCCCACTTGGTTATCTATGATATGATTTTCGAAATTTTTGAAAATAGAGGGCAAGAAAGATTTTCTTGATTTTCTTGAAAAGATATTATGGAAGATATGTATTTCTTGAAATGCAAGAATATCTCATAAATTCAAGAAGATCCAAATCTTGGATTCTTGCACTCCAAATTTTCGAAAACTACCATAATGATAGAGAGGGTGGGATTTTGTGGAATATTATAATTATGGAAAAAAGAATATAGGAGATATATTCAAGATTTCTTGAAGATCAATAAAATATTTTCCCACATTGTTTTCATCACAAAATTTCGACCATCCTTGTATCTATAAATAGGGGATGATTCTTTCATTCCCAAGTACAATTACATGTGCTGGAAAAATTAGCAAATCCACATAAGTGGTGCAACAAAGTTTATTTTTTCCTTTTGTTAATTGTTCGACAAGTGTCCTTCCACCGGATAGTTGAGCAAGGGCTAAGGGAATACTTGGGAAGTCCTTTTGGTTAGTCCGTCCAACCAAATTCACTGTCATCCCGAGAGGTACGTTCACGTAAACCCGTAGATTCCGCATGCGTAGATTTTACGTGGCTTATTATATGCATGATATGTTGTTGCAATTATTATTTGAATTAATATATGATTAATTCATGCTAGTAATAATTAAAGAATTAAATTTGTATTTAAATATTCACCTTAGAATAGATCATGCAACTCATTCCCCAACAACCGTATCGAGCCACGATTTAAGACTCTCAATTTTTAAATTGTAATTTAATTCATGGACATTAAATTTGAAATTGGATAGTAGAACCTGTTAGATATGTTTTGCGGTATCCAATTGTCATGGATTTTAATGTGTTTATTTATGCATGCATATAAATTGTGGTTTTAATTTAGTCTCTTCGGTTTTGTTTTTGCCTCGTGAGAAAATCCACGAGTAGACTAGGATTTGTTTGATTTGATCAATGTAATAGACTAGTTCAGATTAGGTTTATTTATTTTTTTAAATAAATTATAACCGGACGGGAACGTAAGAGATTAAGAATTAAAGCGACAAAATCCGTAATCCGCATAGTACATGCCTAGGGGTACTGCACGAATGGGCGCAACTGCCAAGATCGGGCTGTTGGATGGGTAGGCAAGACGACACGCGCCAGGACACGGCCGCTGAGGTCGCGGCGAGGTGGAGGGGTGAGCGCATACAAAGACGGATGCGCTTTGATGTCCAAGACGCTTACCGAGAGCTGATGCTCGCCGACGGGGCGCCGAGGCATGCCGAGGATGATCGGCGGGCACGGTTCCATTGGCGGTGCCGAGAGGCGGGTCTAGTTATGGGTCGCCGGATGGGCAATGCAGGCATCCCTACCGCAAGTCGCTTTCATTATTCGAGACTAAGTATTTTTCGAGACTTAACGAAAGGGGAGAAATTCGAGACGCAGTTTCTTCAAGATCAAGCCAAGAAAAATCTAACCATGACAATTGGATAATTTGTGCCCAATATGTTTATTTTTCTTTTTGCTTGATTTATTTGTCTTTATCTTATGCTTTATTTAATTTGTTTAAATGTGTTTGGATGAGGGTTGCCAAATGGAAAAATCTCACCTTAAAATTACTAAGTATGTTTAAATAATTAATTGACAATTTTATTAGGATAATAAAATTGAATTAATTTTGACCTTCATGATTTATTCATTTGTGAATTCTTTTGGAGAAATTCCCTACGATTCGGTCAAAAGATAGCTTTCACATGAATGAATTTCAAGCGGATGATTGTGGGTTATTATTACTAGTGGCGGCGATGACCCTCCACACGAGGCTCGATCAAAGCGAAATAGTAATCTGTATTTAATCATGGTTATTACTTAGGTATAAAATTGATATGCATATACTTCCTCAAGTCCCTGTCAATTTTATATTGGTCAAGTGGGAGCCAACTATTAATCTGGATATTAAAGGTTTATATCGTTCTTGTTTGTAACACGCTTGAATGTGTTTAAATAATGACCCACCCCGTGGCTTATTTAAACTGTTTTTGAGATGTTGGGTGATGCATGTTCATATTTTTTTTTGAGATTTTAATATGAAGCATGTGATCGAACCTTGTGATATACTTGTCTATTGTGCATATAGTTGTTTATTTCGATTCAAAGATGTCGTTACCTTTTAATCCACTGTTATTATACTTAAAGTCAATACAATATGTATGGAAACTATATTGGAAATGGAAAATTATAATTGTCCTAACTGCACAAAAGCACAAATGGATTCTTGACACACCAAAATCAGATGAGCCAACTGACGAGTCAAAACATGTGGGACTCGTAAGATCACCTTGCGAGAGATGTCGTCGCTGAAAATGGTGGAGGGCAAACCCGTAAGGGATTACGTCCTCAAAATAGATGGCCCATCTAAACAAACTTGAGATTCTGAGTGCAGATTATGATCTGGAGACTCAGATGAATTTGGTACTTCACTCTCTGCCCAAAAAGTTTTTGAGCATTTTGGCCTAGCTAGCTAATTTGTTGCAAGCTTTTGGTCTCGGCAGAAATGATGATAACGCACCAAACTCAAGCTTTGACGGCAAGTGGTCCGTCTTCATCTTTTGGGCCAAGGGTAGGCAAGATAAAGAAGAGGACCAAAGGCCATAAGCAATAAAACTCAACTATTGCCAAGGGCAATGGTAAGATGAGGAATGCTTGTTGTGTCAAGGAAAATCCAAAGAGGGAGTGCTTAAGCTGCGGTGAGAGAGGACAATGGAGGTTTTGCCTGTTCCAACCCCAAAAGGGATGGAAAGAAAGGTAATTCTCACACACTAGTTGTTGAAACTTGTTTAGCGGCGTATACTTCTCATTCGTGGGTGGTTGATACGAGATCCACTAATCATGTTGGCTTCACGGGTTCAAAATGATCCGGCAACTTAGTGGGAGTGAGATCCTTATCACAATCGGGGGCGGCGTGAAAGTAGAAGTCATTGCAATGCTACGTAAGTGGCGGATATTGCAATCTTTACGATAGTAACGATTATTGCAATACTACGCAAGTAGCAGACATTGCAATACTACATGAGTAGTAGTTAAAGCAGTGGGAGAAGTGCACCTATCTTTTGAAGATAAAGTTTTTTGAGATTATCTTTATGTTCCCAGTTTTAGAAAGAATTCACTTTCAGTTTCTAAAATTCGATTAAAGAACACTAAGTTTCTTCTAATAAGAATGACATCATTTTTGAAATGATGAGTGTATCTGTTGCGGGACATTGATGAAAAATCTCTATACAATTAACTGTGCACACCACTCACGAAATGCATCCTATAACACATCAACTATTTTTGACAAAAGAAAGCATGAACGAAATACTTCTTTGGCATCTAAGATTAGGTCATATAAATCCAAAGAGGATCAAAAGGTTGGTGAAAGATGGTTCACTGGAGCGTCTCCAAGTTGAATCGATTCCAACCTGCGAATCATGTTTGGAGGGTAATATGACCAAGAGGGCATTTGGAGCCAAGGGGAATAGGGCCAAAGAAGTGTTAGAGATCGTTCACACAGATGTATGTGGTCCAATGTCAACCAAAGCAAGAGGAGGTTATGAGTATTTTTATTGATGATTACTCAAGGTACGGTTACATTTTTCTCATGAAGCATGGATCTGAGACCTTTGAGAAATTTTAAGAATTTAAGGCTCAAACAGAGAATCATAGGGAAAAACGTATCAAGTCTCTACGATTTGATCGTGGAGGCGAATACCTTAGCAATGAGTTTTTGAACTACTTATCTGATGAAGAGATTGTATCCCAGCTCACTGCACCCGGAACTCCTCAACAAAACGGGGTTGCAGAGCGAAAAAACATAATTCTTTTGGAAATGGTTAGATCAATGATGAGTTATGCGGATCTTCCCGAGTCGTTCTGGGGTCATACCTTGGAAACAGCGACTTACATTCTGAACTTGGTGCTATCCAAATCGATTCCCAAAACTCCCAAAGAATTGTGGACCGGGAGAAAGCCTAGTATGAGACACATGAGAATTAGGGGGTGTCTGGCCTACATGTTGGACAAGGAAGCCGTTAAATTGGATCCTCGATCAGAATTAAGGCCGTTTGTAGGATACCCCGAGGGAACAAAAGGGTGTATGTTCTATAGTCCCGAAGATCAAAAGGTGGTCATCAGCACCCAATTTAGATTTTTGGAAGAAGACTATATGAACCAAAGAAAACCCAGAAGTGAGATTACCTTAAATGAGCTTAGAGGGCAAACCTCAGTGCCAACTGTACTAGATGACATACCAAACTATACGTTTTCACAACCGGAGCCTCGTCGTAGTGGGAGGGTTGTTAGACAGCCCGAGAGATTCATGGGAATAGGAGAGTCCTCGGACTTGATTCCCGGACAAGACGAATCAGACCCATGGACATATGACGAGGCACTCCAAGATAAGGATGCAGATTCTTGGGAAACAGCAATGAAAGCCGAAATGGGTTCTATGTTTCATAATAGAGTGTGGGAGCTAGTCGAACCACTTAATGGGGGATATAAGAGGAAAAGAGGACTGGACGGGAAGGTTGAAACCTTTAAAGCAAGACTAGTGGCAAAAGGCTATACTCAGAAAGAAGGGATCGATTATGAGGAAACTTTTTCGCCCGTAACCATGCTTAAGTCCATCCGTATTCTCTTATCTATTGCTGCGCATTTCGACTTTGAAATCTAGCAAATGGATGTCAAGACAGTTTTCCTTAACGGAAGTCTTGATGAAGAGATCTATATGCAACAACCCCAAGGTTTCATTGAAACAGGCCAAGAACACCTAGTTTGTAAGCTCAAGAGGTCCATTTACGGACTCAAACAGGCATCCAGAGCTTGGAACCAATATTTTGATCATGTTATAAAGTCTTATGGGTTTGATCAAAATGAGTTTGAAAGTTGTGTGTATAAAGAGCGTGTCAGAACTGCATTGGTATTCTTAGTACTATACGTAGATGACATTGTGATCATCGGGAACGATGTGAAGGTGTGATCAAACGTAAGAGGCATGGTTTTCAAAACAGTTTGATATGAAAGACTTAGGGAAAGTCGAACATATCCTTGGGATCAAGATAACTCAAGATCGCCGAAAAAGGATGATCGGGTTATCGCAAGTTTCATACATAGACGCTGGTTTTGAAACGATTCAGCATGCAAGATTCCAAGAAAGGATTCGCACCTTCAGACTTGGAATCCATCTATCCAAGAAAATGTTCCCTAAGACGAAAAAGGAGATAGATGACATGAAATGTATTCCTTGTGCTTTGGCTGTCGGAAACCTTATGTATGCATTGCTGTGTACGAGACCGGATATCTGCTTTGTCGTAGGCATGGTGGCAAGATATCAAAGTAACCCAGGGAAAGAGCATTGGACGACAGTTAAAAACACTCTGAAGTGTCTGAAAAGAACTCGGGATAGAATGTTGATTTATCAGTCAGATACTCCAATCCCCATCGGCTACACGGACTTGGATTTCCAATCAGACTTAGATTCCAGAAATTATCTGCCTCAGTTAGTGTGTTTCCATTTGGGAAGTGTAGCCATCAAATGGACGAGTGTGAAGCAGAAATGCATCACTGACTCAACCATGGAAGTCGGATAAGTAGCTGCTTGTGAAGCAGTGAAAGAACTGATTGGGCTCTAGATCTTCTTAGTGGACTTGGATGGAGTTCTGAATTAGTCTAGCAATATTTGCTAAGGGCAGTTGCAAATTCAAGGGAACCAAGAGTCCACGAGTCAAACGAGCACACTAAAGGAAAGACATCTTATACGAGAAATCGTTAAGAGAGGAGATATAGATGTGGCAAAGATAGCGTCTAAGGAAAACCTAGCAGATTCATTCACAAAGGGTCTGCCTCTGAATACATTCGAGAGACATGTGAAAGGAATGGGTGTCAAGACCGTTGCCAATCTGCTTTGAGTATAAGTGGGAGAAATTATTAGGTTCGTGTAGGTGACATTAGATGTCACAGACTACGCGAGACATGTTGTAGTATACTTAAAAGCAGACTTTGAGTATAAGTGGGAGATTGTTGGGATTATACTGAAAAGTATGCGTTTTACTTTGTATAATCGAAACTGAATTTTCAGACTTATTTACTGAAATAAATTGTTTATCACTGATGCTTTAAATATGATTGAATGTTACATATATTTACTTCATAACTGTTCAATAATTCGTACGTGTTTCATTGTAGTTCATTTAGTGATACCAGATCACAGAAGATTAAATTAACAGTCCCTTGTAACTAAAAGTACGCCATTCACGACCTAGATGGAAATGAACAACCTATCGCGAAAGGTTGAGGTGTAAGGCTCAGATTGGTTTGTCTTGACCAAGATATTACACTAGTGCATGACTGATGCACTGAATAGGACCTACAGGAGGATAAATTCTTCAGAACTGAACAAGGAAGAATTAGACCTCAGTGGTTCGTTGTTTCTTAATCTTCGTTCCTTAAATTGGATCACGTGGGATTGGTAACTATTGCTTTGACTTATCATGGGTAGCGAGTCAAAGAGATTCAATACTTTTTATCTTGGGCAATATTATTAGTCACATGTGATTGCTAAGATTTAATACGAAGAATCGTGTGCAAGTACGCTTGTTTGATTTGCCCCCTTGGGAGGTTCATAAGCTTTATCATACCAAATCTTGCAAGTTGAATTAGTTTCCGGTATGGATAATAATGTTGAACCGTTCCTTGACCAAGGACAAAAGATATTAATTAACGGAAAGCTATTTCAGTGGCTTGAATTAATTAATGAGCTAGATAATCTTAAACAAGGGAAATAATGACCGGGAGCCATATTGACTGTAATATGGGTTAAGATGGATAGTGCAATATTAATTATGTAGTAGGATTAATTAATATTTATGGGCTTGAATTATATTGTGGCTCAATATTAAATATTCAAGGTCCATTAGAAGGTCCAATCTTAATTCTCCTAAAGGCCCCCTGAGTAGCCCAACATATAGTCCATTAACTGAAAAGGTGATTAAAATAAAATAAATATTGTTGCTTATTTTTCCTATCATAATTTTCGAAAATTGTAGATATATTGGGAGAAAGATTTTCTTTGAATTTTGTTATGGAATGAAGATATGTATTCTTGGAATACAAGATTATCTCATTAAATTCAAGAAATCTCCCACTTGGTTATCTATGATATGATTTTTTGAAATTTTTGAAAATAGAGGGCAAGAAAGATTTTCTTGATTTTCTTGAAAAGATATTATGGAAGATATGTATTTCTTGAAATACAAGAATATCTCATAAATTCAAGAAGATTCAAATCTTGGATTCTTGCACTCCAAATTTTCGAAAACTACCATAATGATAGAGAGGGTGGGATTTTGTGGAATATTATAATTATGGGAAAAAGAATATAGGAGATATATTCAAGATTTCTTGAAGATCAAGAAAAGATTTTTCCACATTGTTTTCATCACAAAATTTCGACCACCCTTGTATCTATAAATAGGGGATGATTCTTTCATTCCCAAGTACAATTCCATGTGCTGGAAAAATTAGCAAATCCACATAAGTGGTGCAACAAAGTTTATTTTTTCCTTTTGTTAATTGTTCGACAAGTGTCCTTCCACCGGATAGTTGAGCAAGGGCTAAGGGAATACTTGGGAAGTCCTTTTGGTTAGTCCGTCCAACCGAATTCACTGCCATCCCGAGAGGTACGTTCACGTAAACCCGTAGATTCTGCATGCGTAGGTTTTACGTGGCTTATTATATGCATGATATGTTGTTGCAATTATTATTTGAATTAATATATGATTAATTCATGCTAGTAATAATTAAAGAATTAAATTTGTATTTAAATATTCACCCCGAATAGATCTGTGCAACTCATTCCCCCACATTCATTGGCAGCCCCAAATAAACCCCAACCTGTGCCACTCTTCGAACCCCCATAAGAACAGCCAGTCCCTCCACCTCTTTTTTCGGAACTCCCCCGCTGAAAGCCATATCCGATTTGAGCAGATTTATAGCCTGCCCGGAAGCTTTTTCATACACCTCCAGTACTCTCTTAAGAACCACAACCTCCTCCGCTTTCGCCCGCCCAAAAATTACACTATCATCGGCAAAGAAAAGACAGGGAATTGGTGGCGCCCGTCTGCAAATCCTCGCCCCATGGAGAGCTCCCTTCTCAACTTCCTGACGAACAAGGGCGGATAATGCCTCTGCACAAAAGAGAAAAAAAAATGTGATAACCGGTCTCCCTGCCGAATACCCCGTGATGGAGTAAAAGAGGGAGAAGGGAAACAATTAATAAGGACCGAAAAGGAAACCAAAGACACACACTTCATGATAGTTCTCACCAACCCCCCCGGTATCCCAATCTTTAAAAGCACTCTCTCGAAAAAACCCCACTCAACCCTATCATAAGTCTTACTCGAATCTAGCTTACAAGCAAAGGCCCCTTTAGTTACCGCTTTATTTAACTTCATGTGATGAAAAATCTCATAGGCAAGCAAAGCATTATCAGTAATTAGGCGACCCGGAACAAAAGCAGACTGACAAGGATCAATCACAACAGAAAGGTAGGGTTTAAGACGATTTGCAATTACTTTAGTAACAAGTTTGAGAGACACATTACACAAACTAATAGGACGAAATTCCATGCAAGTACTGGGTTTTTTCTTCTTAGGAATCAACACAATATGGGTTTGGTTAAGCAAATCAGGAGACACTTCATTATTAAGAATATCCAAATAAGCAGAGATAACATCATTACCAACAATCCCCCATAATTTTTGGTAGAATAAAGCAGACATACCATCTGGTCCTGGGGACTTAGTATGATGCATTTGGGATAGAGCAAAAACAACTTCCTCCGTAAATGGCACGATCAATCCATTATGCATTTCCCCAGTAATCTTGTGCTCCACAGCATCAACGGTTTCTTCCATATCTAAATCTGTGCTGGCAGTAGAGTTTGGCAAAGTAATTCGTGAACACCCTCTCAATATCCTCTTCCTCCTCCCAAACAATACCATCATCATCCCGGATCTTTAAAATATGATTACGCCTTTTCCTCCCCGTCGCCAACCTATGAAAAAACCCCGTATTTCTATCTCCCTCCACCATCCAATTCACTCTAGATCGTTGCAACCAGAACACCTCTTCCTTCCTCAATAGCGCTGCCACCTTATTCTCCATTGCTCTAACAAGCTGCATATTTTCCTCCGAGAGTGGTGCCGCATGCAACTTATCTAGAGCCCGTTTGCTTCGTTCAATATCCCAAGGTAGCTCCCTAAACATCATATTATCCCATGACTGCAACTCTTGCCCACATCTCGACACTCCAAGGGCTAGACCGCCCACTGTGTTGGCACTGCCCGTATCCCAAGCGCGTTCCACAATGCCCGCACAACCCTTTTATGGCTTTAAAAAGCCTTTAAACATGATTTCAACCCCGACTCAGTAAGTAACAAATCATACTTGAGACTCGTTTATGAAAAAGGTATGACTTGAGTCTACTGAAAAACATATTAGGCACAGACCTTCCAACAAGAAGCAAATTATAATCGAACCCAGATCACTCGGTTATTAAGCATGAGACTTACCATTATATCACAACAATTTGATGTTTTAAGATTGAGCCTTTTAATTTAATAAATCAAGAAAGTAGGGTTTAATTATCTAATGTTACACGATAAACTGATTCAACAAGTGTGCACTAATACTGCAATTCCCCTCCTCTGAAGTTGGTATGAAAGTGGTGAAGGAGTTAGAGGTAACAGTCTCAGGTGGGACCTGAATACGTGGTGGTGAGGCCACTTTCTTCTGTGGAACATGCTCCCAATTATCTGGTTGCCCCTTATTCGTATTCTCCTCAATAGAGCCGTGTATAACCAAGTCTTGTGCAGCCGACGCAGGGCTGGTTTGTGCACATATCTCTTCATAAGGTGGAAGAGTTTCCTCTTCCCCTACTACATCCCCCGTATCATTATTCTTGGAAGGCCCAGAATTATCAGACGGTTTTGTACATGTTGTCTCCTTCCCGGTCCATATTTTTTGCACTGCTCCTTTCCAGGAGTCTTCTTTGGATTAGTGTTGTCATCAGGCTTATCATCTTTAGGGGCTTCCTCCGTAAGAACGACAGATGGCGATCGAGTGACCAACTATCTGACAGTATATGCAAAAATCAGGATGTTGTTCATATCCCACTAAGGCAATAGAACAATGTCCGGAGCGCTCATACATGATATTGTACTCCTTGGATTTGCGAAGATCCAACTCAATAAGAACCCAGGCATAATGGCACATTGTTCTGTTACGGGTTCTTTCATCAATACTGACCACCGGGCTGAGAGCTGAAACAATGTTCTCGATAATTGGGATATAGAAGTACTCCATTGTCAGCTCATATATTCGAATCCAAACAGTCACAATTGGAGAACTGATTTTATAAGGATTAAACTCCGGTACCCACTTCTACGGTCTCATTGTACAAAACTCAGAAGACCAAGATCTTCGAAGGAAAACTCTAGCCCTTTCTCGAGGATCCATTATTTGGATGTTGATGTATCCTTTTCCCAAAGTGACAAGTTTCCAATCCCCATGTATTTTACAAACTTTATCAATAGATTCCTTAAGATCGTTGATCGGCATAGGCTTAACTCCTGCTTTTAACAACATTCTTCCAATGAGTGAGTTCTCTAATTCCCTCACACCCCTCAGATGGAGAGAGTCATCAATGTTAAAGGGGAGGAAGTCCCCCTTACGAACAGGTGGGTGTAACTTGCTTGGCGTAGTAAGTGCCTGAACAAAGGACTGCTCATCCTTCGAACCATCAATCATACCTGCCCCCAACAAAGAATCAGAAGCTCCAGAATTTGAAACCATCAGACCAGCCCCCAACAATGATTCAAAAGCATCAGAATTCGAAACTCTCAAACTAACCCCCAAATTCGAACCAAAAACATTAGCATTCGAAACAACAGTAGGTAAAATCCTAGAATCAGAGCCCATGACTCCAGGCAGGACAACACCAGAAGGAAATGATGCAGTACCAGGCAATGAATTTGAAATCCCAGGCAATGAAGCAACACCAAGCACTGAATTTGAAATACCAGGCAAAGGAATCGCAAAACCAGAAGCATTACCTGTAAGCCTCGGCTGGGTAGACGGGGTTTATGCTTGGAAATGTACACCAGCAGCGGGAGGGACCCTAGCAGAGGTATAATTCGCCTCCATTAAAGTAGGAAAAGCCGCGTGCAGTGGCGGAGCGGCGCTGTGCAGTTCAGCCCTAGGGCTAACAACCGGAGCTGAAATCGACTCACAGATCTTCGATTGGGAAGGATGGAGTCCCGGCATCTCCGGGCTAGGGCTTGGATGAGTGGACATTGCCAGGGCATTCGAGATATCTGGCGAATCGATCGCCATGGGCTGCAAATCGGCCGTCGTTGCTGCGCGACTTGCGTGCGATGCATGGAGCAGCGCAGATAGAAATTCTGGGTTTGCAAGGCGAGATAAGATGGAGCTAAACATCATAGCCATGTCCTCCGCCTTCTGAGATGAGGTGGCCATGGGCGGCCTGGCCGGCGGCGGCGGCTAAAGGTGTAAACGATGATAATTTTTTTTTCACACACTTGGAGGTGAAATTGCACATAGTATCGGGATAATATAAGGTTTAGGATTCCAATGATTTTTTTTAGGATTAATTAGTGTTGGGAAGTGTGGAAAATTAATTAGGAATTAATACATCCCACATTGAATAATTAGAGAATTTAACAACTCCTTATAAATAGGAGTTTGTTACTAGAATTCAATTATAGTGGCTAAGAACTGGTTCAACAACCCACACGTGAGCACACACGCGCGCACGTCCGTTCGAGCCATGACCGAGCCCTACTTTGATATTGGGCTTGGAGCCCATATTCATTTTTGGAGTTTGGCCCAACTGAAAATAATATGAGCCTAACGTGTGAAGCTCAATCCAGGATTATGTTGACCCAAATGAATTTCAGCACATGTTTGCAAAAATTCGAATTTGAATTCAGACGAACCTTGACGTCGAGCGCCAATTTAGCTCGCCGAGGCATATTTCGATTTGCGAAAAAAGGTTCCCCCTTGACTCGACTTTGGTGAGTTTTTTTTTTTTTGTTATTTGCTCGTGCGGTGCTGGTTTGTACATGTGTGGTTCGGGATATTCCAGAAGTAGTTCGTGCGAAAGTTGAAGATTTTTCAGAATTAGTCCGTGTGTGAAATTTGAAGAAAATTTTCCAAAATTAGCTCGCGCAAAGTTCAAATTGCTGGATAAAATATTATTTAATTTGTTGAACAGTATTAGTTCCGTTGCTCTAAAGTATTACTTTAATTCCACAATTTTATTTTCCATTTTTTATTATTTCTTTCACATTGTAAGTATCATTGGTGCTATATAAACCCATGATACTTTTTGTTAAATTTGTTTCAACTTTTTGAACATATTTTTGGAGAACTGAGGCAACAACCTTTTTAATTCGTGTGAAATACTCTAAAATGATAAACGAAATTGAAAGGAGGGAGTAATGAACATCATTGATAAGAAATATTTTAATAGAACAAAAATTAATACTGTCCGCACATGTTCCACCCAAAATCCTCCCTGGCCCACCAACTTTAACACTTATGTATAAGAGTATCTCCAAAGTGGTGGCAAATTTGGACTCAAACCCAATTTGTCACCATTTTACCCCTCCAATGGGAACTCAAATTTGGACTCAAAATACCACAAATTTTGAGTTGAACTCAAATTTGCCTAAATTTGCCACCAACTCAAACTTAAACTCAAACCACTTTTTGTATTTTCTTTTTATTTTACATTAAATTTTTATATGATATAAGAATAATTTATTATTTTTAGTATTATTTTCACTTTATTTTTTATTTTGATTTATATTTATAATAATTTTATATTTAAGACAATATTAGTAATTTCTAAAATTTTAAAAATTGAAGGCATGTAAAACAACATTAATGATTATGAATATGTTATTTGTATATTTTTAAGTATTACATTTTGTTGTAATAATATGTAATTGTGATGTATCATGTAACTAATTTTGGTGTTTTTTTAATTGAAATTAATCTATTTTCTTGTATTTTGTATTAATTTAAAAAAATAAATATTCGTGTCATTTTAAATTTCTTTTATCAAATTTTAATTTTACTTAATTTATATAATTTAAACGTAAATATAAAATTATATAAATAAATAACTGATAAAATAAAAATGAAATAGAAAAAATTAAAAATATTCTAAGAGAATATTCTTATTTGATTTGAAATTTGAGTTCAATGGTTGGAAATGATTTTACTGTTTGACTCAAATTTAGTGGTAAATTGATATTTTGAGTCCAAATTTGTCTTAAATGGTTGGAGATGCTCTAATCAATCTCACGAACTTTAATACTGTCCGCACATGTCATAATCAATCTATCTCACTTCCAAGGTGTATGGGAAATGGGATTAGAACTTTATTTGGATTTTAGTTTTTCTTTTTAACATCTTTTAATTATTTTTCAGTCGTATTCGATTCTTGCTACTGTTCGATGCCAACAAATATCAGACAAAAACGATGGTCCGTTTTCTTTTCATGTTAGATCATGGGATAGGAAACCGCGTTGATATCACGTGCCATGGATAGAATTGTGAGGTTGATTCATCTTAAACTAAGATTTAAGATAAGACCTTTGGATTTTTTTTTCCTTTATTTATTCACTCATTATATAAGAATTTGATACTTCATATCATGCAAAATAGTTACTCTTCTGTGCACCAAAGTGCAATTGATGTAATTGAATTTAATTTTAATTTGAATGAACTATGCACTCTAAACTCTAACCCCTAAATAATAAACCCTAAATTATATATGAATCATTCAGGCCGAGTAAACAATGAACCACTTGGGTCGAGTGAACTATGAACCACTCGGGCTGGGTTTGGGTCCGGGTCAAAAAAAAAAACCTGAAACTGAAATTAAAATTAAAAAAAATTGAAATTAAAAAAAAAATTGAAACTGAAAAAAATTAGATAAAAAATTGTTAAAATTAAATTGCATCAATTTTATTGGTGCATTTTGCCCATATGCAAAAAGATACATTAGTTTATGTCTAATGTTGAGAACATTAATTTAGAATATATGATTTAGAGCAAAAAACTCTTTAATTTAAAAAATATTTACCATTTTTACTAATGTTTAAAAAAAAATTAATATCATTAATATACTTGAAATATGCATGACTAAACTATAATAAAGTAAATCAGAACTTTTTTGTAATCATATAAATATCTAATTTTTAAAAGCAATTTTTTTTTCTAATTAACTACGTCTAATGCTACGGTCATTAATTGTCTCTAGTTAAGATTATCATCTGGTTGGGCAAGCTGTTTGTTCATGGCTAGACAAACCTTTGCTCCACTTTTCATCCGGTCTTGATCATTTTGTGGAGTTTGTGGAGTCGGAAAGTGACAATGTCAAGAGAAAAGCTTAATTTGGTTTGGAAAATTTGGAAAGTCCGTAACGGGCTCATTTTCAAAGACAGTCATTATACTTTGGATGAACACATTGATGGAATAAAATTCTCCCCACTGAAGTGGATACGGGCGCATTACCCGTTAACCTTTATGGTTCCATTTTATATGTGGAATTATCAACCTCTTGAATGTATTCCGTCCAAACTGTAAGATAGATTGGTTGGTAGTTTGATTGGATTTGTATGCTTTGGGTTTCGCGTATCCCTTATGCTCGTAATATAATATTTCATCATTATTTTTAAACAAAAAAAGATTATCATCTGGCTATTATAAATGTGGAAAATTGATCTTTTTGTCCTGTAATTTTGACCCATTTTGATCTTCGTCCTACCAACTTATGATTTTTTATCTTCGTCCTATAACTTTATAAAATTTGACTTTTTGGTCTTGTAACCTGCTATTGAAGGTAATTTATACAGTAAATATGACGTGAATTTTTTTTTAAAATTAAACTCAATTACACAGCTGGCCGAAATTGGAGGGAGAATAGGTCACTCTTATTGCACGTGATCTTAAAAAAAACATGGATACATAGCATAACACCCCCAATTCGCCCCCAATTGCGTAGTTTAACCTTAAATCTTCAAAATCAAAATCCCTAAAATTGAATCTGCAAAATTAATCGTTAAAAAAAACACTCAAGATAAAATGGAGCAATATAATGCTAGGAAATTAGTTAAGTTAGGGACTTACTCGACTCCAATATTGAAATCTAATTGATGTGACAATGGAGGTGTGTTGCAAAAAATTATGTTTTTAAAAAAATTATTTTAATTTAATAATTGTAAAAATAATTAATTGATAAGTGTAAATTTTATAAAAAATAGGTGTTTAGTGTTTAATAAAAAAAGTTGTATAGAATAAAATATTAGTGATAAGAAAGAAGCAAGTAGAAGCATATAATCCTCCTAACCTTTAAATTATAACTTTTGGAGGATTAATTTAAGTAGATCACTCAAATATAAACACCAAATATGCACTACTACACATTTGAGCTTGGAGAGCTCCACTTGGACAGCCCTTTTTTCGAATTGCTCTCCAAGTGGTCCCTTGGAGAGCGGTTCTATTGAAAAAAAAAAAAAAAGACAGCGGTTAAAAATCGCTGTTCAAGATCAAAGCTTAGACAATGGTTCATAACCGCTGTGCAAGGGTACTTGGAGAGCGGTTTTGAACCGCTGTCCAAGGTAAAGCTTGAACCGCTCTCCAAGTGAATTAATTTTTTTTTTTGTAAAGCTTGTATTTTTTGATTTATTTTTTTTGTTTTTGTAAATTCTTTTTATGTACAATTCAAATATTTTATTCTTTAAATTCTCGTGTTATTTATTTTTAATATTCGTCTTATATAATGAGATTAACACAAACCCTTATGTAAAACTTGTTAATAATATTAAATTCATAATATTACACTTACGAACTTGTATCACTATTAATTCTTATAAATTAATACCTATAATATTTAATATTCTTATAAATTAATTCAATTTTGTCTAAGTATTACTTATTTAGATAGAAAATTACTATTACTTGTTTAAATAGAAAAGTATTACTTGTTTAGATAGAAAGGTATAACTTGTTTAAAGAAAAGTATTACTTGTTTAGATGAAAAAGTATTACTTGTTTAAAGAAAAATATTACTTATTTAGATAGAAAAGTATTGCTCGTTTAAATAGAAAAGTATTATTTGTTTAGATAGAAAAATATTACTTGTTTAAATAGAAAAGTATTACTTGTTTAGATAGAAAGGTATAACTTGTTTAAAGAAAAGTATTACTTTGTTTAGATGAAAAAGTATTACTTGTTTAAAGAAAAATATTATTTATTTTGATAGAAAAGTATTAATTGTTTAGAAGGAAAAGTATTACAAGTTTAAAAGAAAGGTAGTTAAAAAAAAGTACAAGTAAAATATATAATTTTAATTTAATTTAATTTAAATTTAAATTTATATAAAAAAATTATTATATAAAAATGTGATTGAATTAATAAATAAGATAATTGAAATAAAGAATTTAAAAAAAATTGTAAGAAAAAATGATTTTTAGAACATATAGAATTAATTTCATTAAATAAGCCTTGAAAAAAACAAGTCTTGCGGCGGAATTGATCCCTTATAAGCCACCAAGTCTCCCAATTAATTGAGGAATTATTTACGGGGACCAACACGAGACCTCGTGGGGGATCAATTACGCCGAGACCTTGAGCGCTTATTTAATGAAATTAATTTATATGTTCTAAAAATCATTTTTTTCATTTTTTTTTTTTTAAAATTTTATTTCACTTGAAAATAATTAAATTTTATACCACAAAGCTTTAATTTAAAAAAAAAAACATAACATTGCCTAATTAAATATTACAAAACAAAAAAAATCAAATATATAAAAGGATTAAGAATTAATTTGGGAATATCCATTATCACAATGAGAACCCATTCGTTTTTTTCAATGTCAGCTGCTCTTCAAAAACCCCTTTCTTCTCCAATTATCCCACCGCCATAGCTGCTCTTCTCTGTTTTTTTTTCTTTTTTTGTTCTGGTCTCCTTCAATGTGTCTCTGTTCTGCTGTTCCATAACTCAAATTTCAGAAATTTGTTTCCGAAAACGGTTTGCGACAAGGAAGGCGGAAAAATAGGGGCAGTAGATGAAGGCGGCGGCGAGATGACAAATATGGCGTCCCGATGAGGACGGTAGGGTAACAGGCACGACCGGGAATACAACGATGAGGACGGATGTGGTAACAGGCTTTACAAAATAAAATAAAAAAATAATTCACTTGGAGAGCGGTTATGAACCGCTCTCCAAGGGACCACTTGGAGAGCTATTCGAAAAAAGGGCTGTCCAAGTGGAGCTCTCAAAGCTCAAATGTGTAGTAGTGAAGGTCCTGTGTTCGGTCCCCCATGGGAGCGAGTAATTGCCTCAATTAATTGGGAGGCTTGGTGGGGCTAAAAACCGCTGTCTAAGAATCAAAATTGATACTTAGACAACGGTTTTTAACCGTTTTCTATGTTGCATCTTGGAGAGCGGTTATGCTCTCCAAGTGAATGATCTTGCACAACGGTTTTTAACCGCCCTCCAAGTGAAACTTTTGCTTGGACAGCTGTTACTTGGAGAGCTGTTATAACCGCTCTCCAAGGTTATTTTTAACAGCTCTCCAAGCCCAAATCTGTATTAGTGATGCTTTTATACACAATTTTATGTGATTAATCACTTATATATAATCTTATCAAAACACTGTCTATCTCCCTATATAAAGAGAGGGGCATCATGGTGGAATGTCTTAGTCATGTGCAAACCCAAATTAACCACTTAAATATATATATATATATATATATATATATATATAAAAGACACTCTTGCGTGAGACCATCACACAGTGAGATAGAGTGTAATTTAAAAATTGATGCTTTAACACTTAAAAGGGATGAATGTTAATTGTGTTAAGTTGTACTTCATCTCATGCATGAGACCGTCTCATAAGAATTTTTGTCTTTTTTTTTTTTAAACGATCAAAGAAAGAATTTTATTAATTAATAAATCGCAAGGGGTACTCCTACCTGGCGGTGGAAAATTTACCGAAAATATCGGTATACCGGCTTATCGTACCGAAAATATACCGAATTTATAGGAATTTTCGGTACGGTATGGTACCGTATCGGAATTTTCGGTACGATTACGGTATAAATTTTCAAAAGTCCTGGTATACCGAAATATTTTTTGGTATACCGGTATACTGATACATTGGATATATACCGTACCATATTTAGAAAAATATATAATATATATATTTTTTAATTTAATTAATATATTGGATATATACCGTACATTGGAAATTTAACATTTTATTTTGAATTGTCTCTGTGGGTTTCCTGATTCAAGCTGGAAATTGAAATTCGTAGAATTGTTTTGAGTGTTCCCATAGTTAAAAAACTAGTCTTTAAGGGAGATATATGTTGTTAAGAGATTATTATTCATAAAATATAGGTTTTTTAAATAAAT